>MEHQ01001965.1:0-83278 GCA_008828725.1 Saccharina japonica
AGGTTACACGTCGTATATACGTACACATCACAGCAGTATGTGTGCATATCGTGCTCGGTTCGTATTAATAGTACCAGCCACAGTAAGCGTCAATATACTTCGAAGCATGCATTGTAGAGCTGTAAATAGGCTGTAGGTGGGGTCTGGCGTTGACCCGGCCCGTCAAATTCTGGCAGCGGTGATGGAGCCTGCACCTATCAAGTATAGTCGTGCCGACGGCTCTCCTGCTTGCCCTGGGCGCCCGCGACTAAGATGCGGTTCACCGCCCCGTGTAGTGAAAGAGCGCGGATGTTCTGGTGCTGGCTTGGTGTGTTGTGGTGTGGTTTAATAACTCCATTGTAGCTGTTCTTGGTGAATTACTAGGTGTTGGTTCACCAGCATATTTAGGAGAACAGTACACGTACAGGGCGCGAATTATAAACAGGCTACTATACCGGTATTAATAACTGTGAAAAGGCCAGCCTATACTTGGAGGAAATTAAAAATTCGAGAGTGTCTTATACTGAAGTTATAGCGTTAAGAACAGCCTCTCCCAAGTAAGAAATGCAGCCTTAGCCATCTTGCTTGTTTCTTATCAGGTATCCTGTACTACTGCTGCTGTAGTACTGGTATGCAATTTTTTCAAGATCGATTCTGTAGGGTACGTGAATAACCAAACCCGGGTTTTATCCCGAGTGTTAATACACTACAAAGGACTTATGTGAGTTGTGTGCGACACTCATACCCTAACCCGGAACTTTTGTGAGTTCTGTACGCCCGTGCCACAATACCCAGGGTACGAGTACAACGTTTTTTTATACCTGCACGAAACTTCTGTGAGCTCTGTACGCCCGTGCACAATACCTGGAACTTCTGGGAATTATGTCATACCCGTACCCGGAACTTCTGTAAGATCTGTACGACGTCCATATCCGTACCCGGAACTTCTGTATGTTCGTACGCCCCGTGCTTCAATACCCGGGGTAAGGGTACCACCATTTTATACCCGCACGGGACTTCTGTGCGCTATGTAAAACTCTTATACCCGTACCCGGAACACCTGTAAGTTCTGTAACACTCCCATACCCGTATAACCTAAATCCACAAATGCTCGTATAGAACATCACCTTGAAAAATTCGATGGTTCGAAACGGGCAGGAAATTCCCACCAAACATATGATACAACGTACTATTAATATATACTTCCTGTACCAGGTATAACCTAAAACCATACTGCAAAATATAATTGTTGTTGTTGTCTTCACATTAAACTCGTTTCAGTTGCTAATGTGTTGTTGTTGTTGTCTTCACATTAAACTCGTTTCAGTTGCTAATCCCTATAGTCTGATCTAGCAAGATCACGGCCCGTGGTCACAAAAGTGCTAGAGCCATCAGAGAATCCTAAAGAACACGTACACTTAGCAGGGAAAGGATACACAAGTCCGAAGAGGTACACCTAAAATCCCTACAGCATGTTGTGCGTGTCCAAAACTGAACTACACGCCCGCAATCTCCATTCGACTACAGCAGCATCGCCCCCCCCCCCATACCAATGAATTTGCCGACTACAGCGTAACTACTGTCTGAAGTGCTGTCTGTACAAAAACACACGGTAGGCGTGGGAACAAGATGGAGTACGCAGCTGCTGTCTGAAGTGCTGCCAGAATGACCGTCCGCGAGCACACAGTAAAAAGAACAGCCAACCAAAGCCATCATGTCCATTGACAATTACCCGAATCTATCCTGAACGGTCTGTGTTAGGCACAGCATTATAAACATCGACACTGATTAGGAATCGTTCCACATTGAAGGGGTCTTCCACGATCAGGCACACAATGAAGGCACCCGGGGTGTCCGCGCCATCTCTGCCGCGTCTCTCTACAAAACCAGTGACGTCATCCACACCGACCCAACAACAACATTCAGGGAAAAAACGAAGAATTGGTCAACAAAAAGAAACGAAAATGTTCGTCCGTTCGTCACGGGTCGATGTCGTCCGTGCTCCGGATCGCTGCCCCTGTGCGCTGCTGTGCTGCTGCGCCGGCCCGCTGCTGTGCTGCTGCTCAGGTGCGCCGCTCCGGTGCCGCTCGGCCAGTCCTAGCACGACCACACTCGACCCGCTCCGTCCGTACACGCTCTCGTTGCTGTCCTTCCCAGTCGGCTCCTCGCTTTCTCTCTCGTTGCACTCAGGGTGCTTGGTCTGGAAAATAAAAATTCTCGCGCTGAAGGGATTGACCAGTCCAACAACAGCTCGTCGCCACACGCTCCCTCCTCCTTTGATGGCGAAGCCAGGTTACTGAGACAGTACAGCTCCCTCTAGCAAACACACCTAGGGCCGTGTACGTAGTGTCCGTCCACCTTTCTGATGGCGTCTGCCTCCGCGCACAAAAGTGAGATGGACATTGCTGTCTACACCGACGGCCAAAACGGCCCGTGCATCTGGACTTTTGCGCCTGACGCACCAGTGCCGATCCAACTCTACCGCTGCACACGCTTCGCGGCGGGTGCGCAGCAGCAAGAAGGTATCGGTCCGCTTGGGGGTGAGTCTAGCCTTGCTCGCTAGAAAGACCCCCCCCCTCGCTATGGGCCATGCCAAAGCAAAAATCTTGCCGAGGCAGCGAGGGGAAGAAGGGAAGAATACTGCTATAATATTAAAATCGTCTGATTGACCACTATTTACTTGTTACAAACATTTCACCCCTAAAAAATCCCTGAAAATTCATACTAGATTTTAACTTACGTCCTGTCAACATGGTTGTTTGGTTCACACCCCTGTCTCTATGTGTCTCCCCCCCCCCTTTTTTTTGTTAACCCCTACCTACTAATTGCCATTAAAGATACCCTATAGGTACAAATAAATAATGCACACTACTAAAAACCCAAATCACTAATTAATTAAAATCCATCCAGGTGCTTTTAAGTTTTACTCCATAACCTGTCCTCACACACCTCTTCTTATATACCATACATGGCTACAAATAGTAGAACCACTCTATCACGTAAACTCGTCGGAACACTATAGTATACCTGGTACGTTTATTTCAGACTGTTTAATTTTAATTTTAGTATTAATTTTATTTATTTCTTCCCCCACAAATAGACACACACTTCCTGAATTATACAGCCTCAGCTTGTGTCCCCCTCATACGGGATGTACATCCTACATGAGGACATATAAAACCCGTAAGTACGCGCGATCGAAGTATTACACTCAGCTAGCAAAGATGAGCTTCGACGAAATCCTCGAGCTCACAGCTGTTGTTTTTTTAATTTTTTAATATATGTAGTATTAATAGACTAAAGTACTGCATTAGACTATGGTACGAGTAAATACTTTCGATATCAAAAGTGAGCGTTGTTCTGAATCCCAGACACACCACCCCCCCCCCCTCTATACTGGAGTGAAAAACGGGACTGTTGTGATACCATAAAACAATTATAAATAGTCAACTTTTGTTCAATAACCCCCCCACCAGCGAAACAAAATAGGGGGGGTCTCTAAAACCAAGTGAAAAAGAACAAAAAAACGATAACAAGTTTTTTTCGCTCATTTCGTCCCGTGATCACAGCGATCCGGTTAGTTTTTCATTATAACCTTCCTACGAAGGAGTGTGGTGTCGTTTTCTCTTTTTGTCGCATACCCCAGTCTACATACGTATTTCCCCCCATGCATTACGGTACCTACTCGATATAGTGCCAAAACTGCCTCGGTAGCGTGTCATCTTCTCTACTCCGAATAATTTACTCACTCAGTTGTGTTCCGGAGGGCGGTGGTTGAAATGCAACTGTATACTTGGATCGAGTACAGTACAGGACACTTAATAAGAAACAGGCTAACAAGAAAGTCAGGCTGACATTTCCCAAAAAATAATAAAGACGCGAGGCTGGGCCCCCGCTGCAAAATAATAAAGGCCTCTTACCCCCCTGGGCCCCTGAGGCGAATCCCCGATGCCTTCGGGAAACCCTGCTGCCTGCCGCTGGTGGTCGCGAGTAACATCTTTCAGTTTTTCAGCGAACATATTTGTCCAATTTTGACCCGTTACAGCAGCAGTGTGTTCTCGTAGGTTAACAATTGTAGAGTTTGTTGTTTTTTTCACGCATCTTGTTTTTTTGCCGTTTCATATTTTCCAATTTGTTTCACCCTACATTAACATTTGTTTCGACGCGGACACTCGAAAAAAGTGTACTGGGTATATACTTTTAAACTTCCCCGCAGGGAGGAGAGAGGGGGGAAAGGGGAAGAGCAGCCTGTTGTACTGTAGCAAACCCAGGGCACAGATCTTACGGCCTTCATTCTGTCAATGGTGTTCTCGGCCAGACTCAAATTTCTCTCCACATTGGATGAATTGGGACACAAGGGGAAGCCTTGAGTACCTAGCAATTCTATTATTGAAAGAGCTCTGCGCGCGAAGACGGTATTTCTGCTGAAACAGTTTCCAACTTTGAAACGCTGTGGGGGCTACGATGTAACGGCTCCATCAACGAAGAGGAGTACAACAGCGAGCTCGGTGAGCTTCTTCGTTTAATTCGACCATTATTGTGATCGGACGAGAGTGGCTCGACAACTGCACCCATGCCAGGGTCGCAGCCTTCGGAGAGTCCCACACCGTCAAATGTGGGCAGAGGCCAAGCACGTGCGACTACTGTAACCGGTGGGTTGACAAAACGTTGAAGGCCGCCATCGCAGGTGATTCTGGCGCGAAACCCGCGGAGCATTGCATCTTTTTTTGCCGGCAATCTGCCCCGGCAGACAACAGAAGAGTTGAAGAAAAAACTCAAGGAGGGTTGGGGTACAGGCGGTCGATGCAGGATATGGGCGGCTGGTCTCGTGTGTGTGTCGAAGGCTGTCGAGGCGTGGTTGTAGAACAGTGACAACGTGGGAACGTGGGACACCAACAAGCTGTGTTCCTCAGACCGTAGGGTCTTGCTGGCGCAATGGGTGGGTGAGGCTGTCGAAAAAGATGATTCGGATCAGCTGCAACGTAGAGGCCTGTTTGAAAGGACTGGGCTTGCGATGACAGCAGACGGTACCGACGATAACCTCTTAAAACCTCGAAGGCCTGGACGGGATCGTACACGCGAATGGGGGCCGATGACGGAAAATAATCTGCGGATGACGTGCAGCGCTTTACTCCAGCAGACTAAGACCCTCCCGAAGGGTCGAGCGACGAGGATGGTGAGAACGAAACGGAACGTGACAACACCGGGCGACTTCGGTTATCAGATGGCGTAGTTATGCTTGACGATGTTTATGACATCGCCGCTGATGAAACAACACTGCCACTCGAAGGCCCGACGGGTTATGCTTTTGTTTGCTCACCTTCTCCGGCCCTCGATGCCTCACTCGTGAAGCGGCACATCAAGCTGTGCCGGATGCTAGGATGGGGGAAGGGTTTCGTCACTCGACGGACACAGGCACGGACGTGCCAGGATTACGATTATAGGGTGTTAATCGATCGAACCGGCACGACGCTCAGTATGAGCCTTCCACTCGGAAAATTCTCTGCTGTTGGGAGGCCGCAGCATAAGGTTCGTGAGTGTTACTGGGTGAGGTTACTTCGCTTTCGAGAATGTTTCAACGTGTGCTACTGGCGCCATTGCAGGGCGTCGGCAACAGGGGCATCGACCGGGGCGGTCGCACTGGACTTGGCAAGGACGACGATGGTGAGGGGGGGAATGGCAGCGAGGAAAGGAGACAGGAAGGGAGAGGGTGGTTACAACGAAGAAAGCGGTTTGAAAGAGAACAGCAGCAGCAGTGGCAGTGAGAATAAGAAAGGGGCAGGAGTGGATAAAGAGTCGTTAAGGAGTGACGACGAGGAAGGGAGGAAGGAGCTGGGTGTGCGTGGTGTAGATGTCGACAGCGTTAGTGATCTCGTAGAGGGCAGCATTCCGAAAGCGAGGAAGAGTGTGAAGGCGGGGAAGAGGTTCTTGACGACCTTACCAGGACTAATGATTCACGCAAGGGGAAGGGGCGAAAGCGGAAATGTTCCAACTCCGTTGCCGAGCACGTTTTCTTGACGTCAGTGCCCCCCAGTTACCCCCAGTTAGAGTACAGGCCGAAGAGTCCGGACGATGAACGTGGAAATGTACAATCAGCGAGGGGCGCACGGTCAATGGCGATACGAATATGAGTTATACAAAAGAATAAATCAGCTCGATTTCCGATTTTTGTCCAGAAAAATAGTAAAGAGGCTCATAAAATGACAAATATGGGAAATCCAGGCTAAGCCCAGATTCCTGGTTGCTATTTAAGGTCCTGTCCTGTACCACGTCTTCCGACGATTTCGATAGTGTCTGGGATCATGGTTTCCAGCACATGTATGTCTACCCTCGGACGTCTATGACATTCCCTGTTCCCCAGCCGCAGACGACAGCGTACCGTAGTGCTAGCTACCATGAGCGCGCAATTCAGGAACGCTTGGAGATAATCGAGGCAACTGGACAAGGACCGGCCACGCGTCCGCCTTATCGAAGTCCTGGCCACCACGGCATCCCGTGCGCAGCTGTGCCCTGCCAGCTCGATTCAGACGTATTCCGACGTTCCACCGATTTAAGCGTCTCACGTGTTCATCGTGTGTGTTTAGTGTTTCAAAAATAACGAACCATATTGTTTGTGTGATATTGTCTCTTCGATTAGGACTTCCTTCCATTTTTTTCTCTTTTTGCTACAAGTCATTCATGAGTACTCGACCGAGCGTCACCGTTTAGGGTCATGCCTGCGTTTGTTTCGTTGGTTTGAGTTATAACACGTCGCATCGAGGCCTTCGTGTTCTGAGCAGCTGAATTCATGCTGTCGGTTTTGTCTACAGAGCTTTGTTTACGGGGTGCACGTACGTAACGATCATCGTCCAAATTTCTCCATGTATGCCTTTTGTCACCTTGGACTTTACTGCGGCGTCATATTTTGTATGATGTGTACACGCGACATCGAAGCCATCGCAATCTGGGCGACTCGACAGCAATTATATGTTTTTTTTTCGTTTTTTAGGATTGAAGTACGCATGAGACTCGCGAGAACTCAGTCATTTGAACTCCTCCTGGTATACGATTTGGAGCAACTAGCGACTAACCTCTGTCCAACATTGAAAATAATGGCAATTCCTCGGGAATATCATAGCAGGGAAACCATTGACCTGCTCTACACAATACTCTAACACTCTCAGTACTCGGAGTACAAACACAAAACGATACTAGGCGAGTTTAGTCAGAGTACCGAGTATACTCGGAGCATCTGTGGAAGGATAGACTCCACAGTCAGGCACGAAAGACCCGGCCAGACCATATGTGGATTATAACGATGAGACGTCTGCTGCGTGGAACACGTTGAACTCCTCTCCAGCGACTTGATACATCTCCCTAATTCCCGACTGGGATCTGCCTCGGAAGACCCCTTCCGAAGTAATGTATGACTCGTAACCTGTGATATAAGGGCGGGATTTGCTCCATCAAAGGTATTCATCAAGATTGAGAGAAAGCACCATAAAATCTAAAACTATTTTGTTTCGGGAATGTTTCCGAATCCGTGATGGGATCCAGGTGATATTACAGCTTGCCCGGCCCCCTGGCCGCTACCCGACACGGTCTCACGTCGTTAGCCAGCTGTTTGTTGTCCTATAGGAGAGTCCTGAGTGGAGGTGCCCACGAGCTGTCCCGAACTTAGTCCTCTCTCGCCACGAGATCGACACATGCCACGGAGTCGCAGGTTGGTAATACCTAGCAATGGTGACGCGTGGTTAACTTACAGGGAAGTGGTTGGCGATACTCATGCACGGTGTGTGAATAGGTGGTGGTTTGACAGGTTTATTGTTTTCATTGGTTTGGTTTTTTAAACCCTTGGTAGAGCGTGGGATCGCTATATACCGACCGACAGGCCGATATGGGGTTTCCATGACCCTGACAATGGCTTCCCTCACCTGGGGCCCTCCATTGTATCGCCACATCGATATGACAGCGACCCACCCTACTGTTTGGTCGCTGTCTTTCACGGTGCACCCCCAGTCCAAGTGCTCTCAGGATGGCAAGCTTCGGCTCTACCCAGGAATAGAGTTTCAAAGTAGCTCGTCGTCGTCTAGCACGTAGTTAGCCGTTTATTTCGGTGCCTGTCTGTCGCCTTTTCCTCGCAGCCTACCTCCAATGGGGCCTAACCCGGCGTCCTCTCTCCGATGCTGTTCTAGTTTGGACAGGCTACAGGGCGGCTCCACAACGCAACTTATCGTAGGAACGAGCGGTCCTGGGTGTCATGCGTGTGTTGACCGCCTTCTCGGCCGTGGCGTCGGCTCCACCGGCGAATATGGTGAGGTCTCCAGAGGGGGGATCGACAGGGACGGCGGCGATTGTCGTAGTCCCGGCGACTCGGATGCGGCCGGTCCCGACGATGACACCAGCGCATGCTGTTTCACCGCCCGGAACGCCGTGGCCCCCATTTTCGACCGGGTGGTGGCCGGCGTCAACTGTAGGTGTGCATGATCCTCTTCAAACAGGGCGTATATCCCCTCCAGCGGAGCTTCCAGCCCGTGCCTGGACTCATTTACACCGCCGTGATCTCAGCGAAGATCGCCCCTGACTCGTCCGGGCCCGCAACCTACCTTGTGCCATCGGCGCCCTTCGTGGCTTCACCCTTGGTGAGTATTACGCCGGCCATTACCCCGGCGTCCTATCCTGGGGGTTCGTCCATCGTCTCATTTCCCAGCTCACTGAGCAGTATTCCGTCGATCACGGGTCCCTGAAGGTCCCTGTACGTCGTCCGGGTGAACGAGTGTTCCGGACAATTGTCGTCGGGACAGTGCGTCGGGAAGGCGGTGCTGTACTCGCGACCTCTACAGTAAGATAATGTCGTATTCCATCAGCCTGAGCACCCACCGCTGAAGCTTCACCGAGAGTGTCTGGCTCTTAAACAGCCACACGAGCGCGGGGCAGTCGGTCATGAGTAAGCACTTCCTCCCGCACAAGTACGGCCGGTGCTGTTGTATCGCCCAAAGCACCGTCATGAGTTATCTTTCCGTTCCTGACCGTTTGTCGTCCGCCTTCGATCATCGGTGGCTGGAGTACCCGATGCTCGTTGAGCGCCCGTGACGTCCTGCGTGAGCCCAGGGCCGGCGCCGTGATCGCTGGCGTCGGTGTGCAGCGGGAACGGCGCTCCCCAACCCGGCAGCGCTAGGATAGGTGGCGACGTGAGAACATCGATCAATGCCGTCAGAGTTTTATGCTGCTCTTCCCCCGATGGCCCCAAGAGCTACCTTGCCCTCTTTGGCCCGGACCGTTTATTCCGGAGACGTTTCGAGATTGGCACCACAAGCGAGCCATATCCCTTCACGAACTTCCTCATGTAGCTGCCCATTCCCAAACGCGACCTTTCCTCTTCGACTGTTTTGGCTCGGGAGAGTGTAGCCACCGCTTCTATCTTCGTTTCCGAGGGTTGGACGCCAAACCTATTGACTACGATTCCGACAAAACCCTGCTGGGAGGCGCGCCATATCGACTTAGGCAGGTTCACCGATAGCCCGAACCGTCAGCGCCGTCACAGCACTTTCCCCACCAGCTCTACATGTCCGTCTACGTCCTTTGGGTAGATGATAATCTCGACAAGCAAGTTCTCGACACCCTTCCCTTTTACCGGGCCGAGGGCCTCTCCCACGTATGCTGTGAAGCCTGAGGGGATGGTCTTTAGTCCGGAACCGCACCGGTGAAACTCCCACTACTCCCCGTGCGCGCCGCGGAAGGCGGTCGTGTGCCAGTCCGCCTCGGCTATTTCCTGTTGCGTGAACCCTGAAGCTAAATCGATGGAAGCGAAGCACGTGAAACCCCTAATACCGTCAACGATGCTGGCGATGTAGCCTAGCCCCCCCCGTTTGCGTTATCGTCGGGCCGTTTAGCCCTCTGAAAACATGGAAAATCCTCGCCGCTCCGTCCTTCTTCATCACAAACACGCAGTTGGCACACGCCCCCACACCGAGTGTGACCTGTGGGTCGCCCCTGCCGCCTTCAATCTAATGATCTTGCTCTGGATCTTCATTGGTTGGCTGCGTGAGGGGTACAGCTGCTACTCACTAAAGGCAGCTGCATTTTTGTCCGGTTGCTAGTGACGACCTTGGGTTTTGCTTGATATACCCGCGGGTACTTTACCAGCAACCTAATGAAGGCATCATTCACGGCGGAGTTCGTCTGGGCTATGTTGACCTGGGATGGGTTCACTTCGCCCGCGCCTGCACTGTCCTCCTCCCCTGGTAGAGCAAGGGATATTAACGGGACTGGGCTGCCTGCTTCCACTCCCGCTCCGGTCTTGCCTGACTCTGCCGGCCAGGTTGGGTCGCACAACATCTTCATGCGCCCCTTGTCACCCGTGTTGACTGGGTAGATTCTGGCCACCACTCCCTCTCGCTTGAGGGTTAACTACGCTTTGAACCGGTTGACTACCTTGCACTGCAGCGGCGTTCCCAGGTACCACCACGGTCTTCCCCAAGGAATCCTCATCTCCGCCCCCGGTTCCATGTCTTACGGCTTGCTCGGTTGCAACACCACCAGTTCCGATCCTGTGCCTGCACCACGATTTGTGTATGCGTCAACCTGTAAACTGACGAAGCCAGGTATTGCCACCTGTTGGGCGAACCGCAGCTCCCACTGCAGAGTCCCGTCGTCCTCCTATGTCACTGAGTGTGTGTGCGTGAGTTTGGCTCAAACGGATCGGGAATACCTGATTTGGGCTTTTTCCCTTTGTTTTTTGTCTTCGATTTTGTTTTTTCCTTCCAGTTTATTTTCTTCGCCCTTCTGTTCTCTCACCTTCTTGGTCGCAACTCAGATCTGGGGCCACAAAGTAGGCTCTTGCCTTTAATTTTAATCGCGATAATATTTCAGCACTTTCTTCCCCCCTCACCTCTCGTCGAATTGCGCTCAGCCACGCCGGAATATGCACCCTCGAAAGTTGGTGTTATTTGAAAACTTCACATTCCATACGCATACTCGAACCCTCGACCTCTACCCTAACAGGCTTCAGGGTTACCTGTTAGACCATCGGGGCGAGCGGCATGGTACCTATCAAAAACTCTTCTTGCCCAACTCGACATTTTGCAACGGTATTGATCGATATATATTGCCTAATTCGATAGGTTGAGGATGTTATCGACACCTATTGTCCAACTTAGCAGGTTCGCAACAAGTGCATCGGCCGATGCCTATTTAACTAGTTTTATAGTTTTGACACGGTATCGATCGATATACACATCTCGACAAATTCAGTGTGTTCGGAAGGGTGTCGTAACGATTGCCACTGCCTAAAACAAATTGTTTACAATGGAGTCGATCGATACCCATGGCGCAATAAATTTTTTCGGCACACATGCATAAGGACTGGTTCAAGCGTAACACCCCAAGTTTGGTCGGTCAGGTATCCTGCATTCAATAGCAAATCAGAGTTGACATATTCGGCATAATTCTGGCCGATATGCACGACGGAAGAGGGAGGCAATGCCAGTTTAGTTTCCAAATGCTTATGACTGGCGCTACCGCCGAAAATGTGGCCCGACCAATCACAAGCCTTTAAAGAGACCACTACAAGTCAGGCATTTCTGTAGGAGTATGTTTTTTTCACTTAAGTATAATTCTGAACAACCGCTCACAGGTGGTCTGAGCCATGTTTTTACGAAGGTACACGCAAGTATTCACAGATCTGACTGCGTATGATCAATAAAATTATGTCATATTCAACGGAGAAAAGAGATTAGAGACAAATCACGGCTCGGTGACAGATTTTATACGTTTTCCGCACAAAGGTCCACATTTGCCCGCCGTGTTTATACGATGAAGCCTGAACGTACGCACACGTATTTTGTATGTGCCTGCCGAACGATGTTGGATTTGTTTTGTTTTGTTCTTTCGTCGTTGAAGGTGCTGGATCCAAGAAGATCCAAATACCCCCCCCCCCCCCCCGAAACAAAAATCTACCTGACGAGATCAAAACAACACTAAGAGTCAACGGGGCGTCACGGGTTCATATGATATGTGTGCTGACTTCTAGGGTCTATCTCTAAATCATCACCTTTATCGTCTCTATAGGTCTGGGAATTTTAAACCTTGTAAAAGGTGTCAACGGAGCTTCTGTAATCGCAACAAGCACCGTCAATCTTGCCACCGTTGTATTATCTATGGTGAATACAGCGGTGGCAGTCATGAGCATTAAGAGCACATGGACAGGCTATTCTTCAGCGCCAAAACATGCTCTTGCTGAGCAAAAGGCTATTGCTACCGAGTACAGGATCGCTGCTGCCGATTACAAGGCCGCTGCAGAAGGAGATGCTGTTACGTACAAGGCATCTGTCGAGCGTCTAATAAGACAACTGACGGAGGAGAAAAGAAGAAACATCCACATCGTCGATACCATTCTGGACATGGGGTATTTTGTAACCCTCCTGTCCCCGACACAAAGTCCATACTGAATCGACGACGCCATACTTTAATTTAGCGTATATATTATACTATCGGTAGAATGAGCGAGGACTTGGCCCTTACCAATCCGAATCTTTTCAGATATTTTTCGAATGAAAACGGGCACCTGGTCCCAGGGATGGAACCGTCGTGGTTCTATTCCTGTTTGGAACCGGGGAGTGGGTTCGATACCGATGACATCGGGATCGTGTGCCGTACACCCCACCCGTCACTCACCAAAAAACATGAAGTTCGACTACACAGGATTCGAAGGGGAGCTAGGCACAGAAAAAACAACAAACAGCGAAAGGGCAATGCAGCCTGAACAAGGGAGGGAAAGAGGAAACATGAAAAGGAAAACATATATACTGCTTGCTGTAGAAAGGAAGCGAAAAAGGCAACAATATATTAACAAAGAAACAGGGAAAGCGAGCATGCTTGTGGAGTGGTATTCTGTTATGTGTGATAATCAAACAGACGCCATGAATCGTGATGCCGTGGCTACGAGGTGGACCAGCCTATAAACTATGTGTTGGTTAAGCAGAGCCTATCTGTGATATCGTTTGGATGTAAGCTGGTCGCCCCGGTTGTCTAAGTGTTAACCGCGAAGCTTGTTAGGAGGGAGGTCGAGGGTTCGAGTCTCCGTATGTATGCAGTTTTCCCCCCTGAAATAAAACCCACTGTCGAGAAAGAATGGTATTATATATATCGTGGGGGGTAAGCACAATTCGACGAGAGTTGGCGAGGAAAGCAAGTGGTGAAAACTTCTCGCGAAAAAGATGCAAGGCAAGAACCGTAGTGGGAGAGCAGGGAGAAAAGTCCACTTTGTGACCCCGGATCTGAGTTAGGACTAGAAAGGAGAGAGAAAGAAAGGGCGAAAATAAAAAAAATGGGATGAACAAAAAAATGGAAAAACCGTAGGAGCTCAACATTGGCAGCGGTGTTCCTGGGTCTATATCACGTTTGTTTGCTGTTGTCGGGATGATTATAATCCGAATTATTTGTGTTGGTCGAAATATTCCATATCGATTATTCCATCCCGTACGAACATATATCGATACTAAAGTTTTCATGCAATAACAACACATATGTTTACCGTGCATTGCCGATACTTGGTGCGCGCGCGTTCCTTTGGTTAAGGAGAACAATCGATACCATCGCCACGGCTCAATTTCATCTGAATCAATAGATATCGCGAGCAGACGATGCCAGCACGAGTTTGATTTGCGATACTATTAATACGATGAGAGGCACAAAACACAAAAAAAAAAACATGTTTTTTGCAGCATTCATGTTTCCGATTGATTGCCAGATATTTGGACACGTGATTTGAAGCGCATTTGTCTGAGAATAGAAGGCTGCTCCAAGAAAGAAAATCATTTAGCTACGTATATTTCGGTCGATATATATCTTGGCGTTTCACTCAAACGCCAACAAGTTCAGCCCCTCATTGTGTTTTATGGTCCCGGCTTGACCCGATAGGTTTTACACATACCAGGCTTCGTGCGAAGTTTCAGGTCGTAATTCGCAAACCAACGGTCTCGGCTGGCTCTCAGCCAAACAATCCCGCATGGTATCCTTTTTCGGTCATTATTATATCGGTATAAACTTGGCTGGAAACCATTGCCCTCTGAAATCGGGTACAGTTCTAATACGTCGGTTCAGCGGGACGACTATCCTCTGTATCTTCAGGATGCCAAGTACCGTCAAATTCTTCATATTGTATTACGAACTAAACAGTTTGTGTCTTGGACCACAGTCGTCATCACTACGTACGGGGCGAAGGCGGAGGCAGATACTCACGCAGTCATCGTTACTTCCCGACGAGTCGCCACTCCGCTTCCAACCACGTGGCCATAATACCAGTGACCAACAGGTGGAGGACACATTTCCTTCGCCTCCCCGGTTCACTTTTTCCCGAACATCGAGGTCGGCGATTGGACTCCGTCTCCGCTTCTCCCACTAGTACTTCTTGTCCCGCTTGTTGTTCTCGTTCTTCGTGGAAGGTGTGTGTGAGTTCGCTCATCTTCTCGTTTCCACAGTTGTTGAGGCGACGTGTTTGCGTTTGACGGTTTTTGACGGTGTTACAATAGTTTACAGTAGAGAAAGTTGTTTCAGGCTAGGAGCCAAATTCTTCTGTAGAGGTATATGTACCAACTTTGAAGGGCTTCGTGGACACCACGCACGCAGGTTGCACTCGACCACCTCGCGATGCGCGGTAGGTGCGCCACCCCATATTCACCCGACGAGTAGATGGTGCCCATATCTGAGGTACAGCTGGGTGTTCCTTCTGCGTTTCAATATGTGATGGCAATAGGCCTTCGCCCCAAATGATCCTGATGTTAATAGTAACTTCTTCGACCCTGCGTTATCTGTATTAATACGCCTCGGGAGCCCTGCACCGCGACATTTGCGATATACATTGTATATCATATGGGATGTACGAAATACCCTGTCAGTGTTAATTAGGAGTTGGAGGCTGCTGCTCAAACATCACGAGTACGTGATGTTTGAGCAGCCCCCAAAAACCCGTTACCAACAGCTCCTATTTCCTTCAACGGGTAATCCTACCGCTAGAGCAGATCGAACCCCATCGCAAGGGTTAGGGTTAGGGTTAGGTATCGCACCGACCCTGTAATACTGCTTTCAATGTGTTGGTCTGACGCAGGAGACGCTCCAACTTGTTGCCAGGCTGCACAAGCACCGTGATTTGACCCCATATATATGATATGTGTGTTTTTCTTTGTTTCTTTTTGTGAAATCACCCCGAAGTTGGGTATGACCGCAGCAGCACGGGCTCGTCTAGACAGTAACCGCCTTTATGCACTGGCACGCTTGCGCGTGGTCGACTTCCATGCTACTACACCGACTCTAGCGGCCACCGTCCACCTAGTTTCACCATGCTCATCATGTTCGCGAACATACCTCGTCGCCAACAAACCTATCGTGTACCAGGTATATGTACTATACAGTAGTACTTATTGCGTCGTGGGTCATATGTATATATCCTGCCTACTCGTACTCGTAGAGCGCAAGGCGTCCGACAATCGAACCTTGTTATGTTACGAAACAAAGCAAATTCGTGTTCCAATATTGTTGCGTCTAGAAGACCTCCGCCGTCTGCACCGCACCATAGGCGAGAAGCCGTGTTGCGCGCTAACCCTAGGTGAGGGATGGGTTAGATGCAGGAGCGCTCAAGTAACGAAGTATACGCCTTCATAAACATACTCGAAAGCCACTTAAGACAGCAGTGCGTTGCGACACTTAGAGCTTAAAACCGTGTTTTGCCGCGAACCCGTTCAGGTGCGGTACGTGTTTTCTTTCCCTCCGGCGAAAACCACATTCCCAATATTTGTTTCACCTGCCGCAAAAACCGCTTCGCTTCCATCAACAGACCGTTTCTGCTCGATGCCGAAATGTCGACTCGCGGAACGACCGTCTCGCTAGCGCAAGAGACCAACAACTTATCAGTGCGCTGCTATACATCGCTGCTACCGTATACCTGATATGCGAAACTCACTGCTCGTAGAAGCAGTGCGCAATACATAGAATATATACCATACCTACTCATAATGTTGTGCTCGTTTCTCTAAATTATGCTACGTAATGAAACCCAATTTTACCACGGTGGGATTTGAACTTTTGCACAAAATTCTATCAGTAGTGGCAGTTGAAGCTATCCACGATTAATAGGCTACCAGGGAGACCGGTCGTACTTTGTCGGTGTATATATACCGCGTATTGTTTGGCTACCTTCGTATTTTTTTTTATCAACGCAAATCAAAGAACTACTCGTACCACAAACTGCAAATTAAAGTAGGTTTTTGATACTTCACAAGGTGAGGGGGTTAACGACTACCATCCTCCATGAATAGTCGCGTTTTACAAAGTGTTCAGGGTTTGTCTTGCTGGACGTTTTCCGTGCTTGACTTGTGTCTTGAACTACTGCCTGTAGGCATAGTATTTATTACGCTGTGTTCAAGCACGCCAATGCAGGATAAACCACGAGGCCATCCGAGTACACTTCCGTCTCCCTTTTTTGCTATTAATAGGAGCTGGCTCGCTCTGCAATGCGTACTCGTATATAATATAGTATTCCCAACTTTGTACTTGTGATTATGCTCGTATATATATACCAGGTATACGACTTCGAGCATGGACGAGTACCTACGTATCGATATTGATTTTATCGTGAATACGCCCATTCGGATTTTTGCGTATTAAAACCTATGTTCGGAAATCTGCAACCACCAATTCTGCAGACGGTTTTCATACGCCACACTCGCTCGCTGTACGAGTATGACCTGTAGGGACCTGAGATATTTCGTGCATAATTACTACGAGTACCAGGGTACTGTTTTGTTCGTTTTTGTTTTCCCTCACATTACTATCATAACGTGGTCGTCAATACGTAGGAGTCGAGTCTATCCGTTGTCAAGTTCTCACAGGGAATGTCCCGAATACGCTGGATAGTAGTATATACGTAGGGCTGGGTATATCCATTTCAGGAAAAAGTTGATATATCCGCCGGATATGGATATCATACGCCATATCTACATAGTGTCTACTTCCTCAAAGTTGATATATATATAAACGGCTGTTCATATGTAGCATCTACCATCAGCGGGGTATTGTATTTATCAAGGACTATCATGGGAGTCAACGGGACGGGAATTCTCATAGAGAACGGGACGGGACGGGTATTCCCGTCCCGTCCCATCGTGAAATGTCTCCCGTCCACAACCTCCCGTCCCATCCCATCATGTTTTTCCTACCAATTTCCGTCCCATATGGCCGAATTTGTATCCTCCCGTCCTCCCGTCCCCACCTTGCTTCCCATCCCATCGTCGGATACTTTCTCCCGTCCCATCACTTCCCATCCCGTTGGCATGATACTTTATCCCGTCCCACTTGCTTCCCGCCCCACTATCCCCGTACGTACTCCCGTTCCCATGACCATTATGGGCATGCTGCTCCCATTTTCAGTTCCCATCCTCCTCCCATTTGCTCTTCCCACTCAACCTCCCAAATCTCCCATTTGCACTTCCCACTTACGTTTAGTTTCGTAGTTTCAGTGGAAGTTGTAAATATTCATATTTTTTATATGTGAATCCAAGGTGAATATTGGGTTTAATTATTTATTGTTGTGGTACGCTGTCAGCTCTCCCATTTTATGTTTTTTTTCACTTTTGGAGAGAGACGCACCACACACGCACCACACACACGTTCCTCATGGCGGAATCGGCCCGTGGTGGCTCGGCTGCTGAGCCTCCGGCACAGCCAAGTCGGTCATCTGCGATCAGTGGTACTCCCGTGATTGATCCGACCATTCCTATAAACAGAAAGGAAAAGAAAGAAATTATTGAAACAATTCCGATTTGCCGGTCGCCCCGGTGGGCTAGCAGGTAACCACGAAGCTTTTTAGCGTCAAGGTCACCAGTTCGAGCCCCCCCCGTGTGCATGCTCGTAGGGACTTTTTCTCGCAAAAAATCTTGACTAGCTGAAAGCGCGAGAGCGTGAGTTAGCAAAATTCGATGAAAATCGACGAGCGCTGGGAAGGCTGAACCCTCTGCGCGATAAAAAATTAAGGCAAGAACCGTAGTGGGGGAGGAGGGAGAGGAGCCTACTTTGTCACCCCGGGTCTGAGTTACGACTAGGGAGGGAGAAAGACGGAAGTGCGAAGATAATAAATGGGAAACAAGAAAAAAAAAAAAAAATGGAAGGTTAGAGCAGAAACGGTTTGATTGAACCATTCCAATTGTGAGACAATACCAGAAAATAATTGCTGAAACAATATCTATTAGAAGGCCAGGACACAAACCTATTGGCCGAAACATTCCTTTTAGTAGATGCACCACGAAGAAAGCAGCTTCTCGACCAATTCCATTTAAATGGACTTCCGGAAGGTCTACTGTAAAAGCAATAGTCCATTGCGGGTAGGTCCCATATTATATTGAAGAAGTAATGGAGTATTGGAGCGGAAAAGTTGCAGGATACAATCACAGTTAATTCACAGAGCTCTAAAACAATTGCTCAAGCAATTCCAATCAGCAGGTGGACTACAATATGCTGTTGTCTTTGCAATTCCAATTGCAGCAATATGGTTAGAATCAATTGTCCGCCGCATTTCATTTAATAGACTTTTCGGTGGGTCAATTGTAGGCGCATTAGTCTATTGCGATGCCTATTGTCCAAGGCTTAAGCAGAAAGGAAATGTAGAAAACAATCCTAGTGACTCATCGGCCGCCAAACATTTTGTCCGAGATATATTTAATTTAATGGGCATCCTCCGAAATATGTTGTCTGGTCGATTCCAATTAATAGACTGCTTCATGAATCGTTTGCCTTTGCAACTTTAGGAAATAGCTTCCTCATGCAAACATTGATGTGTCAAATTCCTATTGCAGCATACGGAATCAATTGACCGGTAACATATTATTGTCGATTAAATGGAAATGTCTGATTGTCTGGACATTTGTTTTCGAAGCCTGCCAAATATATGAAATTGCCAGGACAATTATGTAGAAAGATGCCAACTAAATGGAATTGCCCGCGCAATTTATTTAGAAAGATGTCAATTAAATAGAATTGCCAGCACAATTGGTTGAGAAGGATGTATATTAAATGAAATTGCCAGGACAATTGATTTAGAAAGATTCCAATTAAATGCAATTGCCAGCACAATTCATTTGGGAGGGTGTCAATTGAATGGAATTGCCAGCACAGTTTATTTAGAGGGGTGTCAATTAAATAGAATTGCCAGCACAATTTATTTAGGAGAATATTAATCAAATGGAATTGCCAGCACAATAATAGGCACCGAAAATAATCTGCAATGGTCCATTAGCGTTACAATAGAATGGGATATTATATTTCAATAGACTATGGGTTCAGCAACGGGATTTCGGTGGTTACTGCTAATAGCAATTACTTCAACCATTAATGTAGATGGGTGTATACTAGCATACATTAGGTGAACGATAGGGCCAAGTCGGTGTCTGTTAGTAGGAATTGTCTGTACCATAGAGCTCGATGAGTTCCAATTAATTGGAATTGGCGACCACAATTGCCAGTCAATTGTAATAGGAAACTATTAATAGGAAATTAGACTATTGTCAATTGTCCAGGGTGTGATTTTTATACCATGTAAGCCGGTCGCCCCGGTAGACTAGTGGTCAGCTTCAAGACTAATGGCATTGGTACCCAAGTTCGAATCCCACCGTGGTGAAAATTTTACTTTATTTGAAAACATAAAAAGGAACCAATTGCTGAGAGCGCCTTCGTGGCGTGGGTAGGCGGAATCCGCCGCAAGTTGACGAGGGAAGGGAGTGCTGAAATCTTCTCGCGATGAAAATGCAAGGCCAGTACCGTAGTGGGGAGGGGGGAAAGAGCCTACGTAGTGACCCCGGATCTGAGTTACAACTAAAGAGGGATAGAGAAAAAAGAAAGGCGGAGCTAATAAATGAGATGGACAAAAGCAATACCTGGTAAGTGCATATGAATATAGTGTGCAGCATATTTTTATTCATCTGGAAGTACCTGAATATTATCGGGTATATACATGTAGATATTAGAGCTGGGTATCGTGTTGAAAACCGGGGGGGTATGATATTGATATATTGCCCCCCAAAAATCTGGATATGTCCCGATTCTGGATATATCATATTATATCCATATTTATTTGCATATCATGGTCTCCTGGATATAGTTGGATATATGTTCGGGATATGATATGTTATTACAGATATCCGGATGGACTACGGGATATATGTGGATATATCTGTGATATATCCGTGACATTTCCGATATATCAGGTTATGTATCATTTCTATGTTGTTTTGTACGCGCATATGTGCTATAGCTATCAGGCTACACAGCAGTAGTGACTGATTGGCACGAAGTATAATATCATATTATGCCTGGTACATAACAAGGTGCGCCATGCTATTAATACTAAGTTTGAAACCTGGTAGCAACATAAGGCACCACGTTTGTGGGCATCACGTTATAAATATACGATTGTGCTTGCCATCCGACATGTGCAGCATGCAGCATGGGCTTCAACAATGATCACTCATAACATTCCCGAAAGAAGAATACAACCCTGATACTATTGTTCCATTATTCCATTTCCCGTCCGACAATGTGCACCACAATGAATGGTGTCACATGCCACTAGCTACATGCCAAAATGACGGAGAAGAAGCAAGGTTAAAATCAGCCCAAGAACACAACGTACGACAACTATCCACTGCTCATTGCACAATAAGCAAGTCTCCTCAAACCAACAAACTCATTTCCACCCCTAAATGTACCAAGCTAAAACCAACACCCCTCCCCCCCCACCCCGCCCACACCCAGCACTCCCAAACAAGCATTTAAATAAATTCCACTGTCCACACAAATGGCCGGATTCAAGTTGCCGCGAGCTTATTTCAACACACAGCAGGCTGTGCGGTGTTGCTGCTCAATACTGTTTCGCTCCGACTGTGGCTCTGCTTTCTGCAACCCCTCCCCCCAAAATCTACTGATGCTACCCCCCTTGTCCCTTACCAACGTAATACAGCTACGACTCGTAGGTATTTATTTTGACCAATGAGGAAGCAGTTTTTGAGTTCTGCTGTATCCATTTGGTCAATAGCAATGTGCGAGTCCAGTAGCTGCTGTTGCGTCTTAACTGGCCCATCCATGCTCTCGTGTCATCGTCATCGTTATACATTAATAATGCGGTACATCCAGTGACCTTTCGTCGAACAATATACTTGTCGAAATTACTGTAGTGTTTGTTTAATTTATAAAGTACTCGTACGGCATTCTACATTCTACGCGGTCCATCTATTGGTCGCATTCATCCGCAGTTCAGCAGATCCACTGACACCACAAATCGGAGCTCGAAGTGTGAAATATCCCGATATGTCGGCGATATATCACGTGATATATCGGATATATCCCATGATATCGACGGATATATACCATGATATATCGTATCTCGCATTTATACCCAATATGGGTTTGTTAGGTAAGGTATACCTATACCCGGGTAACATTTTGACGTCGTACCTAACGTACCTAAAACTTAGGTAAGGTATTGACGGCCGTACCTAACGTACCTAAAACTTAGGTAAGGTATTGAGATTCGTACCTAACGTACCTAAAACTTAGGTAAGGTATTGAGGTCGTCCCAAGGCTCGTACCTAAACCCGGGTATTTCGTCGACATGTATACCCGATACCCGGGTAAGGTATGGGGGTCCGTACCTAACGTACCTAAAACTTAGGTAAGGTATCGGGGTCCGTACCTAACGTACCTAAAACTTAGGTAAGGTATTGAGGGCTGTACCTAACGTACCTAAACTTAGGTAAGGTATCGGGGTCCGTACCTAACGTACCTAAAACTTAGGTAAGGTATTGAGGTCGTCCCTGAGCTCGTACCTAAACCCGGGTATTCCGTCGACATGTATACCCGTACCCGGGTAAGGGTACCCGGGTACATACAAGTAAGAAAACTGTAAAATTAGGAGGGCTGGGCACTGAAAACAGTATACACTGGCGGTAGAAATCTACTCGCAGCAACTATACAGCAGTCAGGACACCTAATAAGAAACAGGAAATCTGTTCCAGGCTGGATTTCTTATTTTAGTGAGGGTGCTTTCTACACTAAATTCAATATAACGACTCTCGAATTTCCTATTATCCTCTAAATCTCAGCCTGGATTTCTTATTAGCCTGTTTCTTATCAGGTGTACTGTACTCTGTATACTGGTTGGGCCTGCCAGTAGACGAACCCATTCAGAACTGAAAAACAATCCCACGCTACGAATGCCGAGTAGTTTGTCCCCAAATATGTAGGGCCAATTCTTACGGGTTTATCGCGTACAACCAACAGCCGAGTGTTAATAAACGAAAAAACATAAACATCGTAGTTTTTTTCTGGGTGAGTGGCTCGGGAGCTGGCCCGGGAGTGTCCTGCGTCCCTCGCTCGGTGAAGCTTGGCCCTCCGGGTCTCCACAAGGGGTTTAGCTCATTGTCCACGATCCACGACGCTACTCTACCCCTGGTTTGGGCCCGTCTGGGTGACAGGTTTCCTGGGTGCGTCACAGGTGGCGAGTGCCCTGGTGCTTGTGTGTGGGCGGGGAGATCGCATACGTACCTACTTTTTATCAAGTTGAAAAAATTGAAAATACGTGAGGTGTGAGCTGTGAGGCTGTGAGTACTTTGCAATTTGCTACGTATAAAAAATACGTATTATATTTCAATTCAAGAATTTGAGTTTTTTGTCTCTCGCAGATGACGTAATGTGTTTCACTTTTTCTTACGTGCACATTTCAGGTCGTAAGGTATCTGAACTCGTACCTAAACCCGGGTATTTCGTCGACGTGTATACCCGTACCCGGGTAAGGTATCGAGCGGCGTACCTATCGTACCTAAAACTTAGGTAAGGTATCGAAGTCCGTACCTAACGTACCTAAAACTTAGGTAAGGTATTGAGGTCCGTACCTAACGTACCTAAAACTTAGGTAAGGCATCGGGGTTCGTACCTTACGTACCTAAAACTTAGGAATGGTATTGAGGTCGTCTCTGAGCTTGTACCTAAACCCGGGTATTTTCGTCGACGTGTATACCGGGTCCCGTACCCGGGTAAGGTATCGAGCGGTGTACCTATCGTACCTAAAACTTAGGTAAGGTATCGAGGTCCGTACCTAACGTACCTAACACTTAGGTAAGGTATCGGGGTCCGTACCTAACGTGCCTACTAAGTGGTTAGGTAAGGTACATACCCGGGTATTTTACCCGGGTATACCTAAGTACGTACCTTACCTAACACACCCTTGATTATTTCATAATACCGTCGGGATATGAGACAAAATATAATTAGGCACTTTATATCTAGATTGAGGGGAAAAATCTGGATATAAATATGGCCATATCATATCCATATTGGGTAGATATATCCTCGCACGGGATATGGATACCCAGCTCTAGTAGATATATCGTGTGATATAGCTGAGTTATTGTGATTTATCGGGCTACTATACTCGTGAAATATGATGCCTGATTATTGTTGACCGCATGACACATGACGAATCGATAGCAGATGGATCGCAGAAAATACAACCACCACACGCATTTCCCGAGGTTTGGCAAGTGCTCCAGGTAGTGGATTTTCGTCGGCAGTTCTGCTTCTCTTCCCATTTATTGGTCGATGTATTTTTTTTCTCATCGATGTAACGCCTGTTGTTGTAGAGACGAGCCCAAGCAGTTGTTTTCATTACGATTCGTTCGGTGGGGGGCCTAGCAGGTTAATTCCGATTGCCCATTTCTCAATTAACGACAGGGGCTTTTGGATGCTTTATCGCTGATTGAAGTCATATTCTCCTGGTTCTGCGTTGATCCAGATATAGAGGAGTGTAGGGAGTGATTTTGTTTTTCTTCCCCTTTCTACGTAGGGTTGTTTTATTCTTGAACCGGGTTCGGTTTCAATGGAAAGGTAACGGCTATACTATTGTTGAGGGGAATTAGCACTAGGCTGCAACCCTCGCAAGGGGGATTGCGACAATCAACAACATGTAAAAAGCTTCGATGAATTCAAACCGACTGGAACACGATGCCTACTACTTCTGGTGTCGGTGTATGATATCGATGCACCGGCAAATATGATTGTTTGGTGGACAAATTTCGCAAATCTTGTATATTAGCGTGTACATGTAGATCGTGTTAATCGTGCTGTGTAGCATGTACTACATTGTCATGAGGGCATAACACCTCGGTGTCAAAATGACACGTCAGTGAACAGCAGGGACCTATCCGACACATACACATTCTTTATGTATGTATTCCCAACCCAGTTTATTTTTTTCTTCTATCCCCCTCTTTAGGCGCAACGCAGATCCGGGATCACTACAGAAAGTAAGCTCTTCTCTTCCCTCTCGTTTCTTTCGTTTTTATCGCCAGAATAATTCCGCACTTTCATCTACAGTAGCTTCGATTATCGTGGAGTTGTACTTTCCCACGCTACCAAATGTGCTCTCGAGCGCAGTTGTTAACCTTTGACATAAAATATCTCCATAGGGAGACTCGAATCCTCGACTTTGAACATATTATATCTCTTCGTGGCGAACTTCTAGCCCACTGGGGCGGTATACCCATATAATGTATAGATGTATCACATGACATATAGTACACGTTTCATCCCAACATCCAGTTGTTTATACTTGATATGGATACTTACATGCAGTGGTTAGGACTCGGGGGGTCGCTGGCTACTGAGATTAGTATGTTGCACACCTTTCTCCACTATGATCGTTCGCGACTTGCACCTGACCCACAGTCCAAAGCATAGTCGCAATCTTGACAAGGGTCGGTAAGCTGTCTACAAGTTGATGGCGTGAGTGACCTAGGATCTTCCACATATCATTCCAAGCAACTGGCTCGATACTGTTGATGTATCTAGACATGTCTCACCACCTAAGTTGGGTGCGACCTTTAACCCTGTAATTATCCGTGCACTCCAACAACCGGGAGGATCGAGGTCCCAGGAAATCAGATATACCTGAGGAATACACAATTTGCTGTCTTACAGGGATCTGGTTGGATACCACCATCGTCGGTAGTCCACACAGCCTCACGAGGTGCACGCATGAATGCCTGCCGTATGTTCTTCGTAACTTCAGCTCTTGAAAACAAAAAACGTGATATCCCCGTCGAGCTTGTAGGATGTGATACCATTGCGAGGCTCGAATTTAGAATATGGTTCTGGTCGTCGTAGTTGATCGTTTAAATACCGTAACTGGTAAAACAATCCGACGTTCAAAATTATGTGTCAAAATTGAATGTTCATTTTCAACAACACGAAGTTCGCTTCTTGTCGCAGAGGTTATCATTACTAATCGCTAATCGAAGGAACCATTGCCCCAGTCGGTGTATGTCGACTCGAGACTCTGTATCTTTTCACATGAAATTTGGCCAATGAGAACAACACCAATATTTGCCGAGTTGCTGGTGAGGGTTATGTGGTTTAGGGATATTGGCGTCACCATGGTCCGGTGTCATCGATCTAGTTTTGATCTCTGCATCGGGAACTCTTCTATCCCATAATGTTCCCGAGTATTTCAGCGAAACATGCGTACACACCCCGCTGCCCTGTTAAAGATCCTTTTCCGTCGTTGCTCACTTTCACCCCCCGGACACGGGGTATCTAAATGAGTTTCTACCCCGTGGTACACGCGCTGTCGATGGAGCCGGTTTGTCCGGGCTACGTGTATTACGCGTATTGGGATATACGCTTTACCTGTCGTTTGTTGATCATAAATCGCAAACCCGTTAACGAGTCGTGTTTTCGTGAACAAGGGCTACAACTTTCCTTGGAATTGCATGCATCGAATTTCCGTGCGTCGAATTTCCGTCGTGTCAGATCTGAAACAATGAAGAACATCTGGTACGTCAGTATATCCGAACTTCAGTACATATTGCTTTGGCAATGCAGCAGCACGTTGCTACTACCAGACCGTCTGGATAACATAGCCCCTATTTGACTGCACGTCGAATACAAACAAACTAAGCTAACGTCAAGCAGAGTTAGTTACTCACAAACTCACACAATACTTGGAGGCACACCTATACAAAAAGGCGACAAAGGCGTACGTATGTGTTTATTATTGATGCGAAACAAATCCTGTTAAACGTAAACCCCACTCCTGTGTGTTTCATGTTTTGTTCGGGCCTGGCCACTTGGTCGGGACCGTTCTGTCGGTTTTCGCGCGTCACTGTACTTATGCTGTTTCACCGGGAAAATTATTATCAATGCACACGACAAGCATCCCGATTTGTTTATGTCGCCCTCCCGGCTTGTGGTTATCGAATGCCGTATTTTGGTTGAGCTGGTTCTCCTCAAATCAGGAAAATCGATCAAATACTTCTAGGGGGCATATTGCCGACCTTCCTTGCATCGATATCGTGTTGCTGACGATTCGTAGGGGCACACGCTCAAACAACGTTGATATTTCTGAAAAGGCAAACGGTATTTACGGACAGAGGAGCCTTTGTCTTCTACGAGATGGGTGCGCCTGACTAAATCGCTAGCAGGTATGTTCCGCTGCAGATGTATATACTTGTGCGAGCTAAGCTAATCTATGTTATGTTCCTATGGCGTGCTTTCGTTTTCTACGGGTGGCCCCGACCCTCACACCCTCGTACACTGTCTTTCGGCCATGCGCGACGACCATATTACATACCAGGTACCAGGCAACAATAACAATTGCCAGCGCCAGCACCAGTACCACCTCCACGCCAGCATCCTCAACTGAAGCGGTAAGCCATCAGAATGGCGCATTGTCGTTGTCGTGGGGTACGACTTTGTTTAGACTTTTGTTTGATAAAACAATCAGAATCAGACCTGAACTTATGCAATACGTAAATGTATCGCTGTACATCTTGGTCACGTGCAAGTCGCGCTTAACTCATGCAAGCCTCTATGATGCCGAAAACGCTAGTGGTGTCTGGGACATTTATTCGTATTCCGGATTGGAGCGTTGTTGCGTTGGCGGCAGTGTCTTCGACATCTTTGCGACTAGATATTCCGGCCAGAGGTAATTGTAGCTGCTAATATTGTCACGGCCGATTCACGAAAAAGCAAATGCTTTCCAGTGGTGCGCACCGCCATTTTGACGATCTCCACTAGACGTCTAAGTTTGGCCTTGACGAGGTTCTCGTGACAACGCCACGTCGAGCGTCTTGTTCCCGTCCTGTTGGCGTGGCCAGATGTCAACCACAGCTTCACCGGCAACGGTAAATAAGCCCACCTTAAACATCGACCCCCCCGGTCCAGCGAAATATGTCATCACCTATAGGGCGCAAAGAGCATACGTTTAAATCAAACGTGTTCGTGTTTTCCAGCTAGGAATCCCCACCACAAATCGATAGATTCACATCGGATATAGCGTAATCAACACACAGACAAGTCTCCACAGGTTGATGCATAGTGCTCACGTTTTCCGCCTGTCTTGCACGTTGTTGGTTTTCCGCACGTATACAGCAATGAAAAATGCCATTTTCGCGGTCGCCATGGGGGTGACCTGCAATCTCCTCAGCGGGGTCCCCTTTCTGCCTTCTGCCCGGGCTGAGTGCGTCATGACGGCCGACCCGTGTTCTACTGAGGCCGGCAGTGAGGAGTGCTGTTTCGCGGAGACTGGTGCCGTGTGCGATACAAACGCCGATGGGGGTTCGTGCTGTTTCCCGACCGTTGGTGACGACCAAGCGGTCTGCTCCCAGAACGACGACTGCTGCGGTGGTCTCCTGTGCGTGGCGAGTGTCTGTTCAGGTAAATTGCGTGAATCGTTCCGTACGTTTCGAGGGCCATGTGCGGGTGCTATATTTTTGGATTATCGGGACGACTGGACCAACGCGTTAGCGCTAATATGATCGTTCCGTATTAAACACTTTAGATAAATGCCCGTGTTGTTTCTGATGCATACCTGGGAGGTAATGGGAATACACGGCGGTACGTCTCCGGGGTGGGGTATCATGCATCTCGCCCGTCCGCTATACTCGCCTGGATTCAAAGGTACTGCAAGACAAGGAAAACGCAGTTTAGTGCAAGAGGATCATAAATCTCACAGAAGCATGTTCGTTGTATAACACGTTTGTTTGCTTGCTGGTTCTGTGTCGTCAAACCCCGCCCATCTGCTATGTTTTAAACTCCACGACACCACTATTTGTTACACAAAATCGGCTTTCTGCCATCTGTATGCCGCAGAAAATTGCCGTAAAGAGACTGTGTGTGAGCCCACATTATTCGCGTTATATGGGTAAAGTGGTGGGTTTCAACACGCGCGGTGGTTTCCGGTGTGTATGACACAAACCAAAACTCGGGATTGGGGTAAGAAGTCTTTAATACACCTGAGGTGTAAATATTGCTTCACGTTGCTATGAATTGTGAAATGGTATTTTCAAATTATTGAATGTCGATATATTGACCCTCTCCGCAGTTATTGAAGCTGGCCCTGTCATCACGGGACACACGCTTGGTCAGGAGGACATATGATATAACCACCGTACTAGCCGTGCCATTCCCGTAAAGTACCTGGCAGGAGATCTACGTTGCGTTACTTTGCGTCGGTTCCGTGGTGTGCCCGCTTGCGTTGGCGGGCGTGTCTAAGCGCAAATATGACACACGACGTATGATCATATCTCTCGCCCCTCGTGATGCATGCAAACAAGACCATGCATAAAGAAAAAAGCTAACAAGCTGTAGCATCCGCCATTCATAGCTAAACAACAACACCTTAGTTTGTTTTCCTCAAGTGGTCTCTGCAGGCCCTCAAATATCTCTGCCGTGTCTTACTGTTGACCGTATATTCTCTACGCAACGCCACGAATACCCCCCATGTTCGAAACGCCGCAGACACGATCGAATTCACGGTTGAGGACGTCCAATACACGATGGTGATGAGTGAAACTGAGTATGGGTCTGGTGAGTACGTCGCGAGCGAGGTTACAGTGCAGGACCCGGACAGTCCTCCAGTTGTGTTTACTCTGGACGGAGATGGGGACGTAACCGAAATTACCTCTGAGGGGGAGACGCTGTACCCCCTGCCCGACACACCGACGAGACAACTTCAAACATACGGGAAGGGCGCGATATCTACGGTGATTGAAACAGCGAACGTGGACGGCATATATCGCAGTACGAGGAACCTTACTGAGGGCGGTAGGCTCGCGTGTGAAGCCGCCGCCAACATTCTCTGCGGAATCGCGGGGACTGCGGCATGCCTAGCGGTGACCAATGTCTTCGGCGCTTTAGCCTGTGGCGGTTTAGCAGCTGCTGCTTGCTTCGCAGCCGCCGGCGTCATCGAGGACGCCTGCGAAGATATTGTTGACTGCACAGGTGACCCGCACATGCGGGGGCTTCAGGGCCAGAAGTTCGACTTTTCCGGCAAAGACGGTGGTTGGTACGCGATTATGCACGAGCAATCGTTCTTTGTGAATATGCGCGTGACGGCGCCGATCGTCGACCTGGACGAAATTACCTACATTACCGGCCTGGGAATATCGGTAACGGACACCAATCACGAACGCCATACAGTAGTGATGACCGTCGACAACCCGTTCGAGATGCAGCCCGAGTGTCCTGGTGTTGATAAGGCATGCCTAGCAGACGGGGCGCTGACGGTGGAGTTGGACGGTATCAGCCTTACCGAGCCAGGAGAGGTGCGTGTCAGCCGAACGTTGTGTGTGTGCCCATGATTGATTACAGCATGCAGATAGGCTCGAAGTATATCACGGTGGAAAGTTTGTGTTTCACAGATCCCACGCGTATGTCTGTGGCAATGCGTACTTGAATGTGCGACTGCTGCGAGTACTTAGACACGATGCATGTAAGTAGCTGCTTCGGTTCCGTCGGAGTTGTTCAGTGGGTCAAAACCCCGTTTGGATCTAACTATGTTGTTGTTGCCTTGATATTTGGGTGTTCCATACCCTGTTCAACAGGCAATGGCCTGGAGTGATCCGTTATGGTCATGGCACAGCCGAAGTATAGCTGAATGACGTTATGGTTTACGTTCCTTGTGCGCCCTATACCCATCCCGTATACCCTCGCCGACGATCGTCGCCCACCTCGCACATAGGTTTCTCTTGGTGGGGGAGTCTTCTTCGCGGCTGCCAACATTCCTGGTGAATGCCGCCCCTTCGGTTTCGAAAAGTACTGGCAGAAGAAGGCCGATGCTCAGGATGCCCTCATTGCCTCTAACGCACGCCGTCTAGGCTTGGCACCCACCGGCCTATGGATCCTGGCGGACGAACACAAGACCAACCCCGCCGAGTGTAAAACGTACGTAAGGACTGTGATGGAGGACGGCACCCTTTTCACGCACCAGTCGGAACACGCCTCCATCCAGATCCGGGCGGATGATCTGGCTATCCGCGTGAACCACGGGAAGATTCACCAGTTGGCCATGCGTGACCCGACCGACCAGTTCGACCTTCCCGACCACATCGCTTACCAGATGAACATCGCCTTCGAACGGATCAACGTTGGTGACTACCCCCAGGTAAGGAAGGCGACACTACCTCGCGTGGGGATATACGTTTTTACTCAACAAGGTTGTATATACAACCTACAGTTGCAGTCGAGGTTAGCGCCATCCGATGCATCGACACATTGGTTTGGTAGTACCCGCAGGGTACTGAGAAGCGTATGTGAAACAAAGAAGCAGTGCTTCGTGGCCAGCAGCGTGGCGTAAACGGATCACCCAATAGCGGCTATCAAGGTCAGTTCTTCGCTCTAATCGTATGCTCGACCATGCCACTTACCCTCGCATCATCTCCCGACATGACTCTATGTGGCCTAGGGTGTGATCGGAGCGACTGCTCATATTGCCAAAGATGAGTATGGTGAGGACATCATGAACGGTCCCGGAGCAATCCCTGGCGAAGAGGAAGACTACCGCGTGTCGGGGCCCCTTGGCACTGACTTCATTGCCTCTTCGTCATAAATTCGCGCGGGTGTCCATCATTTCTGGCGGGAGGTGAGACATATTACCACTTATCGCCCAAACGGTCACATATACCCTACATTTATCGGTTGCCGATGTCCGTAGCTTGACCGATGCGTCTACGGCGCTAATAGTCGTTGTTTGGAAGATAGCATGTTCCGCGGAGTTCGCCGGCCCGCGTCTACATCGAATTGGGTACCGCTTGAGTTGTGGTGCGCTTGCTGTCTGTGCTGCTCAATTACCCGCTGGACCGTGACGACGCCCAACAAACCGCTCCACTCGCCGTCTCCACTCTCTTTATGTTTGTCTTCTAGGCACGGTCTGCCGCATCGCCTGGGGACGACGGACTACACGCAATCGACGCCACTACTCCGGGTCAGTATCGTAGTTGGCCAGACGTCGGAGGACAGGACTGTCTTACGTCATTGTATTAGCCAGTGCATTTCTACGCTGCGGTAACTCGCCGCTGCCCATGTATCATACAGCGGCGTGAATCCAATAGCGGAAGGTACAAGTACCGCGTATATTCGCCAGTACAGATATATCCATGTAATTTACTGAGCGAGATCAGTTGCTTCGTAGAGTTGTGCTGCAGTGAACGTGCCAGGGTCTTGTTGTTGTACGTTGGGGATACTTTCGAAGGTTGAGGTAGAAGAGCAGCGTGGCGCAGATAGATGTGCACTTTGGCGAGAGACTGGACATGACAATATCGTACATATACACTGCAAAAGGGGGGAGAACCGCTAACTTCTGTATCACCACAAGGTCCCAGCCGGCGCATGACTGGTTATCATAGCGTCGTGCATCCAACCGACACACGACACAGTGATAAAATTTTGCTTGGCGGACGCTCCGAGTAATATTGTCGTGTGTCGGCTGCAGCACGTTTTACGCTACATTTTCATTGACGGTCACCTCCCCAAGTAAATTATTGATTGCAATCCAAGTAGCGAGTACTACAATAAACAAGTATGTTCGCCAGTATTTATGGAAGGGTATATTTGACAAGAGCGTGTGGTGACGGCCGAAGATGGCAGACATTTTCCCTGTCAAGGAGGTGCAACCATTGGACCAGGGCTTTGGATGTTGAGGTAAATGGTCGGGCAAGGGAGTATTTCGGTGTTTGGGGCCGTGAAGCAGATCCGATATATGATCTCGCGGAAGTATCATCTCTGTCTCACCAAAGAAGGCTTAACCTCTGTCTCAACATTCGTTTATTAGCGGTATAGTGCCAACTGAATCGACAATACATAGGTAAGCCCGCAAGTGCTCGGCCTTTCGATAGCTCGTCTTAAATACCCCCCCCCTCCTTGCCCCGCACGGCGAGATTTGTTTCACCGCGCTGCAACGTGTCAAGCCCCCCGAGTAACATAGTCGCGTCTAAACCCAATGGTGGTTGATACAGTTTATGCTATGACCCTGATGTTGAGCTTCGGTTTCGGGTTGTACGTTAGTTTAGGACAGGGTATTGGTGTTCGAGGTATTTTCATGCTTTGACAATGAAAAGAGGACAAGCATATATTTACCGATAAAACAGGACCACATACAGAAGCATGGTTTACGAGTTGTCCCTATCGAAACTGCGAGACAGCGCGAGAGGAATATTGACAAATTGGACCGTTCCGAGGCAGCGACTGCGTTGAACCACCCGAGTACGCTTCATCGAACGAGTCCAATTATACGGCTGTAGTATCGCGTCGTTCCGCATGTAGCGTTATCGGGTGCACACTCAATATCCAGCGACATAGGAAATATGATAATTTCGTCAAGACTGATGTATACGCGCATTTGTTGGAAGACTGTCCATTGTGGTGTAGGGCAGAAGCATGGTCCTACGGCAAGGTGCAGGGCATATACCGCAAGGACCTTCACGTTGAGCTGTGATATTCATCGCCAACTGTGGAGTAGGGAATACGTTTGGTGTAGACGTGTGTGTTGACGAGACAGTTGATTGTGCCTAGCTCCTAGATGCACGGAAGGGAGGAGGTGTGAACCCATGTATCACCAGGCGAGCATGGTGGGCTCGACAGTAGTTCAATAAGGATGTATGGCCAACTGAGTCGGCAACGCGTTGTCAAGCAATATTGTTATGTTGCGACCGACGACATAGGTTCGTTGCACCATTTCGCTGGCCGTAATCCGACGAATTCAATTTCAAGCTGCCGTGACGCGTCGCTTCCTGTGTAAAATAGTCTCGTGCAAAAAAAACAGTGAGCGGTACACGCAGCAGGTGGAATATGTTTGCCAGTACTCACATATCCATGAATTTTCCTCAGGGGTAGAGTTCCCGCGGATAACGTCCTGCGGCAACAACGCCAGCAGCTAGGTGTTGCATTTAAGATTAGTTTCGAGTGTTGGGGTAGGGGGTATTGTTGATGTAGGGCAGTTGGTTTGGTTCGCTAGAGGAGTATGGCAATCTGGTGGCCACGCTAGAAGAAGGGGCCCTGACCTCGGTAGCACTACATGACGACGACGAAATCAGGAATAGCTCGCTAACGGTGCGCCAGCCACGTCTAACTGACTCTGCTCGGTAAGGACAACATCGGATTTAGGAAGCGTTTGGAGGGCCCTGTTCCATTTGGAATTCGCGTTAGCCTCATCCAACGAGATCTGAGGTTACGACGCCGTACGCTTGCCGCTCCATGTGAAACACAGTCGTACAATCATTGGTAAGTGGCACAAGAGGGACTCGATCCATTGTAGTACAGTAGTTGAAGAAGCAAGTCTATTCACCAGCACTGACCTATACGTATGGTCGACGAAAGGGTGGTGTAAATCAGTTGCTATTTTTCGCCAGTAAGATGCTGCATGGGTTATAGACCAGGGCATGGGTGTTGAGCTTGAGTGTGTTTGTTGAAACTTGGGATCGGGCAATATGTCGTTGTAGAAATGTAGAGGTGAAACAATGGAGTGGGAAAACCTCAGGGAATTACTGGAAGGGGGGAGCGGGGACCTGAGCGCGACCAACCACTCTACGGTGGGCAAAGGTGGATATATACTAAACAGAAGTTGTATCAGTGTTTCGAGATTGTTTTGTTTATTTTTAATCGCTTCCGGAGAGGGAACGTTTGGACGCTTGTTGAGGTCTGAGACACACTTCAGGAGGATGGATCGGAATATAGTGAGTACGATAGCGCAAGCGAGCTACACGCGAAGTCGACAAAACGTCAGATTGAATACAAACGTACGCAAACATGGTCCCGTACTGATCCCTATCCTACCCAGAGAACCCCCCCAGTCAAATCCTAATTATAGTTTACCCCCTTAAAGGATAGTGCACTGGTCAAGGCGTTGACCCCAAATTGTTTTCGATAAAAAAATAAGCGATCGGGCATCGTGAATTACAACTTGTTCAAGACAACTATCACCGTTCATCACTACAGGACATATAGCCAAGCAGCCCCGGTAGGAAAAGGTACACGACGAGTCATTCAATATCAACAAGTCAACGCGGAAGCTGTACTATGTGGTGAAATTACGTGTCTAACACAGCTTACGATTAAGCGTAAGGACACCTGGCAAACACTCTCTCTGAGCAGGTGGTTTCAGGGACACGTCTAATCGACGCCATATCTTCCGAAGTGGTTTACATCGGCCTCTCGTGAACCGGCGTACCCACTGTCGCTTATGTCGAGAACGTGTTGGTAGAATGCCTCTCCTCTGCTGCTTTATAATTGCAGACGAAGTTTTGGTGTCAAGCACGGGCCATGCATAAAGCAGCATACATATGTGACACAGGCAACGAATTTTCGTCATACGTGAACCGATCTAGGCGTTTGATCAGAAGCCGCAGGTAAACTTGAAGCTTCACTATTCCCCGGTCTTCGAGAACATCTTAAAAATACAGAACCAACAACAGCATGTTTTGTGGGTTGTTACTACCAATACAGCCACGGCTCGAACCGTTCTGCGCGTGAACAGGGACTCCATCAGTAGCCCTCCCCTCGATAATGTACTTCGGACGCGCGATACTAATATCGTATTTATTCAAACTGTCGACATGCGCAGCGGACAACGATTCTGCGTGCATAATCTTCGAATGTGAGGCGGCAATAGCGCTAGGTTCTTCGAGTAGGCCTGTGCGTGGTGGGTAGAAGCCGTACGTCATAGTGCCGACAAGTTCGAACGTGTGGTCAGCGTGGATGGAAACGAGTGAAGGCGGATTGCGGCGAAAAACGGTATCAAAGGAGATACATGACAATACTATACGCACACGGTATTGAACATCTACTGGCATGTTCACGAGTTTGATAACGACCACTTTCCCCTTGAATTAACTGCTTTGATTTGGTTTGAGCTCGACCTTGGAATACGGTCAACTCTGGTATAGGAGACAGTCCGATGTGACCAGGCAGGTGATATTTAAGGGGGTTTCGTTGTAGAATTGTCAGTAGACTGTGTCCTTTTAAGCGCCCTGGCCAACAAACCTAAGGCCGATGCTGCACACTAAGTAACCATGTGGATAGTGCATCCCGTATTTCAACGGAAGTCATCACAGTGCATTTTTGCCGATTTTGGAGAGGTATGATGGATCGGCATTCTCGTCGAGGCACGCAAGCTACGTGCTCGCCAGGGTCCGCTACGATTAGGACAGCAACCGAGTGGAGTAGGTATATCTTGGTGGCAACAGCCGTGGTGAACAAGTCCAATTTTATCCTCCAGCTCAAACCGACTCTTCTATTGAGAACCGTGCAACTAACGACGAAGCGTGCCGCGATACCTCATACAGCGACCGCATTTGGCAACCGATAACCTAACCACGAGCAGGAAAAATACTGAACAAGCCAAGGACGACCTGAAATGGACCAGGATGTTGAAATAGCTCTGCTATGCGAAGGATAATACGCTCCCAACAGCCACACTAGGCTGTGAGCAAGGCACTGCTGTAACACACAGTGTGGAGAAGATAGTTTAAGATGTCTTTATTATGTCGTCGCGGAAAGATGCAGAGTCATCCCACGGTAGGGACGGAGCAGAATGTTCTGAGCTCCTCACATGAGGAACTCGATATCTCACCCAAAACATGACTTCGGAAACATTTGTTCGCGCAACCCTATCAAACCTTCCAATGCGGTAGTTCATAAAACAACATACCAGTAAAAACAAAATGGTATCCGGTGGTTACTCCCGTGAGGAGCATAACCGGCCAGAAAATATTGAGCCTAAGAGTGGTACCCCTACCGTGGGATTGCTCTGCACGAGGCATAGGCAAGGTGGAAAGGTGGAGTGAGCATGAGGCTCAACACTCCACAGCTCAGCGACAACTCGTCGTCGTCGTACCTCCTCGTAGTAGTGTCTACTCGTACGTATCCATCAGACTACTCGTATATGTAACCGTCAGACTACTCGCATGTAACGGTCACTTGTTGTTGGGCTGTTCGGTGACACAAGCTATATCGAACACCCTCCCTGGCGCCGATCAGCTAACAAGCCTTAACAACAGTCATCCAATCATGAACATCACACACACAGACAATCGCTATATCCCCAACAGAAAATTCCGGTGTTTCTCAAAACTCTCTCTGCCAATAGCCTTCGTGAGGATGTCGGCATGCTGGTCCTCCGTCCGGAGGTATTTAACCGATAAGTCACCCGTCCCCACCAACTCGCGCAGAAAATGGTACCTTACGTCAATGTGCTTACTGTTTGACGAGCTCAAGGGATTTTTGGCCAAGTCTATCGCCCCTTTGTTGTCTTCAAACACTCCAATACTCGGAGAACCCAGACTGGGCATCAGGAAAACCAATACTCCTCTCACGTAAAGGGCTTCCTTCACCCCGTCGGCCATTGCGACATACTCCGCGTCAGTAGTAGATAGGGCAACGCACTTTTGCGTCCTAGAGAACCAGGACACAAGTGTACCCCCACAACAGATGGCTACACCTGAAACCGAAGACCTATCGTCGGCCTTGTGGGCATAGTCTGCGTCCACGTACGTCTCTATGTCGTACTCCAACTGCACATCCTCCAACTTACTTTCCTTCCTAAACGTTAAACCCAAGTGTGCCGTAGCGTTCAAGTATTCTAAGACTTTCCTAGCCGCCTTCACGTGTATCTCCTTAGGGTCGTGCGAGAACCGCGCAATCGCTCGCACTGCGTTGGAGATGTCCGGCCTTGTCTGATTCGAAATCCACATAAGACTCCCCACCATTTCGCGAAAATTCGCGTCCACCACAGTTTCCTCGTCACTCACGTGCCTGAGGCCCAACGATGGTGAAGCAGGGATGGGGCTCGTTTTGGTGATACCGAAACGTTCGATGGCATTTTGGATAAACTGAGTCTGCACAATCTCCAGCGTGCCCTTCTCCCGATCCCTTTTGTACTCGCTACCCATGTACCACGTAACCTCACCGAGATGTTTTGTAGGGAATCTCTTATTCAGATCTGCCACTACCGAGTCTGTGATCTTTTTGGTAGCCGCGATCTTGATGTCATCCACGTGAACTACCAGCATCGCTGCAACCTCGTCATTCACCATCAGTCGAAACACGCACGGGTCTACCAAGCATTGCTCGAAACCACATTCGACCAAGGTTGACGACAGTAGCTTATACCACGACCGACCGCTTTGTTTCAACCCATAAATAGCCTTGTTGAGTCGGACTACATTACCCGACAACCTCCCACACCCAGCGGGTAATCTCAGGAAAATCTCGGTATCCAACTTGGACTGTATGAAGGCTTGATCAACGTCCAAGTGCCTCAAATCCAAGTCGAGTTTGCATGCCATTGCTGCGACAAGTCTGTTTGACGTGGTTGATGCAGTCGGGGCAAAAGTATCAAAGTAATCAACCCCCTCTTTCTGGCTGTAGCCCTTAGCTACCAATCGTGCCTTAGCTCTCTCTATCATGNACTTCACTTGGTCTGCCATAGTTTGAGCCATAAACCATTCTTTCAGCATTTTCCAACCGCCACTCGGCGATTGGGTAGCAAATACCCTGCCTAAGAGTTCGGGGTCAGTCATACTCTCAGTCAAACATGTCCACGCAATCCTAGCTCTTTTGATTTGTTCAGGGCTCAATCCCTGCTCCAAAAAGTATCTAGTTGTTTTGGTGGTGTCGCCAACCGCAACTTCTATGTCAGTCTCCAAAGAAGCCAAGCACCCACTCATCGACGCGAAGCCTTCAAACCGTTTTCGCCATACAGGGTAGTGCTCAGGTACTGCGCTGAACTTTGGTACCGCAGACTTTATGCTGCTGAACTCTCTGGGACCAATATTGACATTCGAGGTACCTTCGTACTCCCTATCAGCCTCTGTTTCACCGCGGGGCGGCAAACCCCCTCCGGTATGGACTCCCTCCGTTTCCCGACCGGAGTTGGAGGCGGTCTCGTTCCTCGTATGTTTGCATGCCATTGCTGCGACAAGTCTGTTTGACGTGGTTGATGCAGTCGGGGCAAAAGTATCAAAGTAATCAACCCCCTCTTTCTGGCTGTAGCCCTTAGCTACCAATCGTGCCTTAGCTCTCTCTATCATGCCGTGTTCGTCACCCTTCCACTTCAAGAGCCACTTAGAATCCACGACATTACTACCCTTGGGAACTTCAGAGATTTCAGCAAACGTTCCGGCGGCCTCTAGTCCATCAAATTCCACTTCCATCGCCTCCGTCCAAACGTCCGAATGCCTTGACGAGCGTGCCGCAGACTACGACGTCGGTTCCGGTTCCTCCTCTTTTACAAGGCAATCCGGCACCTTTGTCTTTTTACCCCCTGCGTCTTTTGCCGCCAGTAGCGCCTGGTATATACGGCCTCCTTCACAGGGCCCGATCGTACTGACCAGCCCCGCTGCCGCTTCCCGGTTTAGCGCCCTGGTCTGCGCTCTTGTACTTCCCTCCCGAATCTCTTCACCATCGCCCGGTCCGGACAGGTGCGCTCCTAGTTGGCGCGCAGCAGTCCGGGCCGCTGTCGGGGTCGGAGCTCCATCGTCAGAAGCTGACGCGTCGCTCCCATCCCGAGATGAAGTGTCGCTGGCGGGTGATTCGCTGCTGTCCGTTGATGGGTCGTTCAGCTCCACACGTTCGGCTTGTGAATCATCGCCCGCTTGCTTCGTCGGAGACACCGCACGGAGTTGGTGAGGAATTCCCCTCCCTAATTCCAGCAGTGGAGTCGTCGGGGCGAGATCAACGTCATCCGCCCCTCCCGGCTCAGGCTCGTCTTCTTGGTCCTTCGTCCCTCCTTGCTCCGGTAGGTCTGGCAGCTGCGGTGACGGCACTCTTACTTCAAGCGTCGCCTCCCACGTCACGTCCCTCGTCTCCACCACCTTGTTTGCCCGCGTGAGCATCCGCAAAGAGTCACTTGGGTGGTCGATACCCGGTCCGAGGTAAAAACAGCTCTCGGCCCTAGGGTGCGACTTCGACGGGCGTTTCCAGCGACAGTACGCTGGGCGAAGGAATGGGTGCGGCGAAGCAGGTGCGGCAGTTCCATACCACATCTCATGCGGCGACTTGTTTCCGGGGTTTGCAGTGGTCGCGGTGTGATTTAGAGCGTCGCAAGCACAGTGCACCGCTTCCGCCCACAGGGATTTGGTCGGCGGTAGTTGGACTCGAGGAAATATTATAGGCGCCTGGATGCATGCGGTAAGCCCTGCGTTCTGAATGATGCCAAGAGCTCTCTCGACAACACCGTTCTTCTTTGGACTGTCGGCGTTAGTGAACTCCTGCTTAATACAGAACTGTTTGCATACCTCTCCGAAATCCCCACCGAAGAACTCCCCCCCGTAGTCAGACCTTACAATCTCAACTTTCGAGGGGACACCGTCGGCGCGTACATCAGCCAAAAACTTCCTAAACGCGTCTGCTGCATCCGATTTGTTCTTCAAAAAGTATACCCATGCGTGTCGGGAGAAGTCATCTTTCACTAGCATGACATACCTCTTACCCAACAGAGAAGGGGTTCGCTTTGGTCCACTCAAGTCAACAAAGAGTCGTCCCAACTTCTTTGAAGCGCGCGTCTTTGTGCTGCTGGGTATGGGTTTGCGGTAACCTTTTGCCATTGAACAACCAGTGCAAGGTCTTAGTTTCCCTAACAGTTCTACATCGAGTGACTTTGCAGTCTCTCTCAGCAGTAATTCGTTCGAGTGACCGTACACACAGTGGAAAACGTTGATGTCTACAGCTGTCTCAGCCTGGGCGTTGCTACCGGGGGCGAGCACGGGAAACGCCAGGGGGGGTTCGCAGGCATATTCTACACAGTCTTCAGGGGGATTGGGGGCCAAACGGGGAAACGGTACGTAGCCGTCGTCTGGCTCTACCCTGCAAGCGAATCCAGAGTAACTAGATCCGTCACCTTCAAACCTCAACCTTCCTTCGAAAAGAGAAATACACAACCCTTCCTCTTCCGTCGTGAATCTTACTCCCCGCGTATGAGCAGCCATCAGCGAAAATAGGTTGAACGCTATTTCCGGCACGTACGCCACATTCAACAATTTGACATTCAGGTCACCTGGGAATACAACAGTCAGTGTGCCATACCCCACAACATCGATCAGATGGTTCTCACCGATCCTGACCTTGTCGTCGCTCAGTCGAATGTCGCTCAAAAGGTCGGCTGAGTGAGTCATATGAAAGGATGCACCACTATCCGCTATCCATTTCTCACCCATGCCTTCACTAAGTTCCTCATCACACGAGTCATCATTCGTACTAAGCATGCATTTCGCAAGACAACACACAGTCTCACCGCCGTTGTTCTGGCCCTGGGATCCTCCGCTGGACGTCTGCTCTGAAGCCGGAGGGATGCGTGCCTTGCAATCTTTCCAACTGTGCCCGGGCTCCAGGCAACGGATGCATTTCCCCTTAACTTTGTCGTAAGCTGAGGGAGATGATGCTTGTTTGGGGGCGGGGGATCTGCTGCTACCTTCGGTTCTACTCTTGTTTGATTCGGTCCCTCCACCTTTTCCTCCCCTGAAACGTGATTTGCCCTTACGATTATTGCTGTTTCCCTGTGTGCTCGACACAAGGGCCTGTCCCACGTTCTTCTTGGGCACAGGGAGGTTCAGGTGTCGCTGCCGAATGATGATTTCTATGTCTTTTCGCTCGACATCTTCTCGGTACAAAATGGTCCGTTGTTCCATTTCATAGTCGCTAGTAAGTGTCCTTACTAGCTTTCTGTTCACATCCCCTACCGACTTTGTCACACCAAGGGAAGCAAGCACTCCAACGACCTTGTCGACACGGCTGAAGAATTTCATAGGCTCTTCGCCCTTTTCCATCCTTATTGCGTCAAAGGCGTCCGACCACTTCACTTGGTCTGCCATAGTTTGAGGCATAAACCATTCTTTCAGCATTTTCCAACCGCCACTCGGCGATTGGGTAGCAAATACCCTGCCTAAGAGTTCGGGGTCAGTCATACTCTCAGTCAAACATGTCCACGCAATCCTAGCTCTTTTGATTTGTTCAGGGCTCAATCCCTGCTCCAAAAAGTATCTAGTTGTTTTGGTGGTGTCGCCAACCGCAACTTCTATGTCAGTCTCCAAAGAAGCCAAGCACCCACTCATCGACGCGAAGCCTTCAAACCGTTTTCGCCATACAGGGTAGTGCTCAGGTACTGCGCTGAACTTTGGTACCGCAGACTTTATGCTGCTGAACTCTCTGGGACCAATATTGACATTCGAGGTACCTTCGTACTCCCTATCAGCCTCTGTTTCACCGCGGGGCGGCAAACCCCCTCCGGTATGGACTCCCTCCGTTTCCCGACCGGAGTTGGAGGCGGTCTCGTTCCTCGTATCACCTCTGGTGATCCTTTCCTCCAGCTCTCGAAATCTCTGGTCTTGCTGAGTCATCATTCTCTCCATCAGGTCCATGATCCTGCTGTCGTTCGGCGACGGGGCCTCTTCTCGGCCTCCACCGTCTACGCTCGCCATAGTCAGGCAGTTCGATCAAACTTAGTCGTTAACGTGTTGAAATAGCTCTGCTATGCGAAGGATAATACGCTCCCAACAGCCACACTAGGCTGTGAGCAAGGCACTGCTGTAACCCACAGTGTGGAGAAGATAGTTTAAGATGTCTTTATTATGTCGTCCCGGAAAGATGCACGAGGCATAGGCAAGGTGGAAAGGTGGAGTGAGCATGAGGCTCAACGCTCCACAGCTCAGCGACAACTCGTCGTCGTCGTACCTCCTCGTAGTAGTGTCTACTCGTACGTATCCATCAGACTACTCGTATATGTAACCGTCAGACTACTCGCATGTAACGGTCACTTGTTGTTGGGTTGTTCGGTGACACAAGCTATATCGAACACCCTCCCTGGCGGTGATCAGCTAACAAGCCTTAACAACAGTCATCCAATCATGAACATCACACACACAGAAAATCGCTATATCCCCAACAGAAAATTCCGGTGTTTCTCAAAACTCTCTCTGCCAATAGCCTTCGTGAGGATGTCGGCATGCTGGTCCTCCGTCCGGACGTACTTAACCGATAAGTCACCCGTCCCCACCAACTCGCGCAGAAAATGGTACCTTACGTCAATGTGCTTACTGTTTGACGAGCTCAAGGGATTTTTGGCCAAGTCTATCGCCCCTTTGTTGTCTTCAAACACTCCAATACTCGGAGAACCCAGACTGGGCATCAGGAAAACCAATACTCCTCTCACGTAAAGGGCTTCCTTCACCCCGTCGGCCATTGCGACATACTCCGCTTCACTAGTAGATAGGGTAACGCACTTTTGCGTCCTAGAGAACCAGGACACAAGTGTACCCCCACAACAGATGGCTACACCTGAAACCGAACGCCTATCGTCGGCCTTGTGGGCATAGTCTGCGTCCACGTACGTCTCTATGTCGTACTCCAACTGCACATCCTCCAACTTACTTTCCTTCCTAAACGTTAAACCCAAGTGTGCCGTAGCGTTCAAGTATTCTAAGACTTTCCTAGCCGCCTTCACGTGTATCTCCTTAGGGTCGTGCGAGAACCGCGCAATCGCTCGCACTGCGTTGGAGATGTCCGGCCTTGTCTGATTCGAAATCCACATAAGACTCCCCACCATTTCGCGAAAATTCGCGTCCACCACAGTTTCCTCGTCACTCACGTGCCTGAGGTCCAACGACGGTGAAGCAGGGATGGGGCTCGTTTTGGTGATACCGAAACGTTCGATGGCATTTTGGATAAACTGAGTCTGTACAATCTCCAGCGTGCCCTTCTCCCGATCCCTTTTGTACTCGCTACCCATGTACCACGTAACCTCACCGAGATGTTTTGTAGGGAATCTCTTATTTAGATCTGCCACTACCGATTCTGTGATCTTTTTGGTAGCCGCGATCTTGATGTCATCCACGTGAACTACCATCATCGCTTTAACCTCGTTATTCACCATCAGTCGAAACACGCACGGGTCTACCAAGCATTGCTCGAAACCACATTCGACCAAGGTTGACGACAGTAGCTTATACCACGACCGACCGCTTTGTTTCAACCCATAAATAGCCTTGTTGAGTCGGACTACATTACCCGACAACCTCCCACACCCAGCGGGTAATCTCAGGAAAATCTCGGTATCCAACTTGGACTGTATGAAGGCTTGATCAACGTCCAAGTGCCTCAAATCCAAGTCGAGTTTGCATGCCATTGCTGCGACAAGTCTGTTTGACGTGGTTGATGCAGTCGGGGCAAAAGTATCAAAGTAATCAACCCCCTCTTTCTGGCTGTAGCCCTTAGCTACCAATCGTGCCTTAGCTCTCTCTATCATGCCGTGTTCGTCACCCTTCCACTTCAAGAGCCTTGGGAACTTCAGAGATTTCAGCAAACGTTCCGGCGGCCTCTAGTCCATCAAATTCCACTTCCATCGCCTCCGTCCAAACGTCCGAATGCCTTGACGAGCGTGCCGCAGAGTACGACGTCGGTTCCGGTTCCGCCTCTTTTACAAGGCAATCCGGCACCTTTGTCTTTTTACCCCTTGCGTATTTTGCCGCCAGTAGCGCCTGGTATATACGGCCTCCTTCACAGGGCCCGATCGTACTGACCAGCCCCGCTGCCGCTTCCCGGTTTAGCGCCCTGGTCTGCGCTCTTGTACTTCCCTCCCGAATCTCTTCACCATCGCCCGGTCCGGACAGGTGCGCTCCTAGTTGGCGCGCAGCAGTCCGGGCCGCTGTCGGGGTCGGAGCTCCATCGTCAGAAGCTGACGCGTCGCTCCCATCCCGAGATGAAGTGTCGCTGGCGGGTGATTCGCTGCTGTCCGTTGATGGGTCGTTCAGCTCCACACGTTCGGCTTGTGAATCATCGCCCGCTTGCTTCGTCGGAGACACCGCACGGAGTTGGTGAGGAATTCCCCTCCCTAATTCCAGCAGTGGAGTCGTCGGGGCGAGATCAACGTCATCCGCCCCTCCCGGCTCAGACTCGTCTTCTTGGTCCTTCGTCCCTCCCTGCTCCGGTAGGTCTGGCAGCTGCGGTGACGGCACTCTTACTTCAAGCGTCGCCTCCCACGTCACGTCCCTCGTCTCCACCACCTTGTTTTCCCGCGTGAGCATCCGCAAAGAGTCACTTGGGTGGTCGATACCCGGTCCGAGGTAAAAACAGCTCTCGGCCCTAGGGTGCGACTTCGACGGGCGTTTCCAGCGACAGTACGCTGGGCGAAGGAATGGGTGCGGCGAAGCAGGTACGGCAGTTCCATACCACATCTCATGCGGCGACTTGTTTCCGGGGTTTGCAGTGGTCGCGGTGTGATTTAGGGCGTCGCAAGCACAGTGCACCGCTTCCGCCCACAGGGATTTGGTCGGCGGTAGTTGGACTCGAGGAAATATTATAGGCGCCTGGATGCATGCGGCAAGCCCTGCGTTTTGAATGATGCCAAGAGCTCTCTCGACAACAGCGTTCTGCTTTGGACTGTCGGCGTTAGTGAACTCCTGCTTAATACAGAACTGTTTGCATACCTCTCCGAAATCCCCACCGAAGAACTCCCCCCCGTTGTCAGACCTTACAATCTCAACTTTCGAGGGGACACCGTCGGCGCGTACATCAGCCAAAAACTTCCTAAACGCGTCTGCTGCATCCGATTTGTTCTTCAAAAAGTATACCCATGCGTGTCGGGACAAGTCATCTTTCACTAGCATGTCATACCTCTTACCCAACAGAGAAGGGGTTCGCTTTGGTCCACTCAAGTCAACAAAGAGTCGTCCCAACTTCTTTGAAGCGCGCTTCTTTGTGCTGCTGGGTATGGGTTTGCGGTAACCTTTTGCCATTGAACAACCAGTGCAAGGTCTTAGTTTCCCTAACAGTTCTACATCGAGTGACTTCGCAGTCTCTCTCAGCAGTAATTCGTTCGAGTGACCGTACACACAGTGGAAAACGTTGATGTCTTCAGCTGTCTCAGCCTGGGCGTTGCTACCGGGGGCGAGCACGGGAAACGCCAGGGGGGGTTCGCAGGCATATTCTACACAGTCTTCAGGGGGATTGGGGGCCAAACGGGGAAACGGTACGTAGCCGTCGTCTGGCTCTACCCTGCAAGCGAATCCAGAGTAACTAGATCCGTCACCTTCAAACCTCAACCTTCCTTCGAAAAGAGAAATACACAACCCTTCCTCTTCCGTCGTGAATCTTACTCCCCGCGTATGAGCAGCCATCAGCGAAAATAGGTTGAACGCTATTTCCGGCACGTACGCCACATTCAACAATTTGACATTCAGGTCACCTGGGAATACAACAGTCAGTGTGCCATACCCCACAACATCGATCAGATGGTTGTCACCGATCCTTACCTTGTCGTCGCTCAGTCGAATGTCGCTCAAAAGGTCGGCTGAGTGAGTCATATGAAAGGATGCACCACTATCCGCTATCCATTTCTCACCCATGCCTTCACTAAGTTCCTCATCACACGAGTCATCATTCGTACTAAGCATGCATTTCGCAAGACAACACACAGTCTCACCGCCGTTGTTCTGGCCCTGGGATCCTCCGCTGGACGTCTGCTCTGAAGCCGGAGGGATGCGTGCCTTGCAATCTTTCCAACTGTGCCCGGGCTCCAGGCAACGGATGCATTTCCCCTTAACTTTGTCGTAAGCTGAGGGAGATGATGCTTGTTTGGGGGCGGGGGATCTGCTGCTACCTTCGGTTCTACTCTTGTTTGATTCTGTCCCTCCACCTTTTCCTCCCCTGAAACGTGATTTGCCCTTACGATTATTGCTGTTTCCCTGTGTGCTCGACACAAGGGCCTGTCCCACGTTCTTCTTGGGCACAGGGAGGTTCAGGTGTCGCTGCCGAATGATGATTTCTATGTCTTTTCGCTCGACATCTTCTCGGTACAAAATGGTCCGTTGTTCCATTTCATAGTCACTAGTAAGTGTCCTTACTAGCTTTCTGTTCACATCCCCTACCGACTTTGTCCCACCAAGGGAAGCAAGCACTCCAACGACCTTGTCGACACGGCTGAAGAATTTCATAGGCTCTTCGCCCTTTTCCATCCTTATTGCGTCAAAGGCGTCCGACCACTTCACTTGGTCTGCCATAGTTTGAGGCATAAACCATTCTTTCAGCATTTTCCAACCGCCACTCGGCGATTGGGTAGCAAATACCCTGCCTAAGAGTTCGGGGTCAGTCATACTCTCAGTCAAACATGTCCACGCAATCCTAGCTCTTTTGATTTGTTCAGGGCTCAATCCCTGCTCCAAAAAGTATCTAGTTGTTTTGGTGGTGTCGCCAACCGCAACTTCTATGTCAGTCTCCAAAGAAGCCAAGCACCCACTCTTCGACGCGAAGCCTTCAAACCGTTTTCTCCATACAGGGTAGTGCTCAGGTACTGCGCTGATCTTTGGTACCGCAGACTTTATGCTGCTGAACTCTCTGGGACCAATATTGACATTCGAGGTACCTTCGTACTCCCTATCAGCCTCTGTTTCACCGCGGGGCGGCAAACCCCCTCCGGTATTGACTCCCTCCGTTTCCCGACCGGAGTTGGAGGCGGTCTCGTTCCTCGTATCACCTCTGGTGATCCTTTCCTCCAGCTCTCGAATTCTCTGGTCTTGCTGAGTCATCATTCTCTCCATCAGGTCCATGATCCTGCTGTCGTTCGGCGACGGGGCCTCTTCTCGGCCTCCACCGTCTACGTTCGCCATAGTCAGGCAGTTCGATCAAACTTAGTCGTTAACGTGTTGAAATAGCTCTGCTATGCGAAGGATAATACGCTCCCAACAGCCACACTAGGCTGTGAGCAAGGCACTGCTGTAACACACAGTGTGGAGAAGATAGTTTAAGATGTCTTTATTATGTCGTCGCGGAAAGATGCACGAGGCATAGGCAAGGTGGAAAGGTGGAGTGAGCATGAGGCTCAACACTCCACAGCTCAGCGACAACTCGTCATCGTCGTACCTCCTCGTAGTAGTGTCTACTCGTACGTATCCTTCAGACTACTCGTATAGGTAACCGTCAGACTACTCGCATGTAACGGTCACTTGTTGTTGGGCTGTTCGGTGACACAAGCTATATCGAACACAGGAAACCGAACTCAGCATAGAAGTATTCTAATGGTATTAGTAGTCAGTGATACCCAGTTCGACCGCTGTGAGTTCAATGCTGTAAACGTTTCCGCAGATCCGTACGTATGTGTTGTTTCAGATAAAACCACTCTCAGTACCGTTGTCGGGCCATACTACGGTTCGTATTGTTTAGACATATACGTATTTGGTACTTATTAACCTTGCAACTTGGCTAAGGACTAACTACACAATATGTTGGTGCAAGTGCCGTAACGTAGGCCATAGAAGAAAGAGGCAGAAGGCACACGTCAGAGTGTTCGCCTCGGTCGGAGTCCGCGTTGTAGGGGGTAGCTCCGAAAAATGGGTAATATTAATTCCAGGACAGCTTGAAGTGCCAGCGATTGTTCGGTATTCTTCACACAGTTTTGCCATATGCCCTGCTTGTTTCAGATGCAAACGACCCAATACCATAAACGGTCATGTGTCTTATGAATAGTGTTGACATATTCTATCAGAAAAATATACGCCTCAAAGCCTGATTGCGGCGTACAGATAAAACATGCATGAAAGAACGTGACAACCTGCAGTCATGAGAGGAATCTGCGTCTGCGGGCGTGAACGTGTATGCGTAGTCTGCACGGCTTAGCCCGAGGTTACCACCTTATTTGTCGAGGTCAAGGCAAGGCAGAGTTTGGAATTTCGTTGTGGAGTTGGAGGCAGGGTATCTTCAGGGGAATATGTGTGTGCGAAAGTGAACGTTTACGCCTAGTCGTCAGGGCTTACCCCGAGGTTAGCGCTTGTTTGCGGAGTTCGAGGCAGGGAAGAGGTTGGCAGTTCGTTATGAAAGTTGAGGCAGGGCATCAGGGATGGACTCCACTTTCATGTCGGGGACGTACACATGAGCATGAGTGCACGGCCACTCGTTTTCTATAAGTCTATATCCGCGAAACAGCACTTGCTAGCCGAGTAACATCGTACCCTGGTATGTACCATGACAAATTTGGCATTACCAGCAACACACATATGGAATGGCTATACGCGTATGGCACAACACATGCGTTTGACCGGTAGTATTTCGCTGATTTCAACAATCAACCAATACCCGGTACTGAGGGAGCACGGCATACCGGCATCACTTCGTTTGCGCTCTATTCGGTTTTCCTTCTGCAATGCCTATTGCGAGCCCCCGCTCTAAGTGGTCCGTTTGCGTTTTATAACTTCTCAATACACTACACTATTCCTCGATAACATTCACAAACATAATTTTGACGAACGAGTGTGTTTAATTTAATTCCTCTCTATTCAAACATGAAAGGTTTTGTTCGTCGTGAATACGAGCTTTATGGAAAGCCCTTAAGGGGAGAATTACGTGAAAATCCCGCTGGTAGCGGGCGTTCGGATGAAATTGAAAGTTTACCGCACAAGAGTGTAGTGTGACAAACCAAACCTGTCTGCGTTAACGGTTTCGGCGACGGCAAATCTTCAAATTCAAATACATTAGCTCTGAAGTGTTTAGCTACTCAAGCAATCCTCTCGAATGATATTCACTGAGGAAAACATTCCACTGTGCAATCGCGACACCCCCTGGATGGCGTAGTAATGGACGAAACGATCGTTAGGGAACACAAATGGTAACCACTGCAGGGGGGTGATATGGATGACACATTATGCAGCCCGAAGGGGAAATCAACACCAGACCCCTCTTGAGAGTTTACTTGAAACACCTACCTTGCAGCGTCAGTCTACGCCCCTATAGCATGTACTTCCGGCACGCTCTGGAGGGTATAGTCGAACAGTATCCGCTTCACACAAAAATAAACGACCGTCCCTCTGGACTAGGGAGGGGAGGATCTTACGTTACGATACAATAAATGATCCAGACTGAAATATAAAAAGCAAACCCTTCTCTTTTATAGAGGATTTCGGTAAACAACAACATATGGCACAAGCTGTACAGTACTAAACCCTCCGCCAAACTAATACCCGCGACGTTCTCTAGAGTGTCTGGCAGAGTTGACCTCTAGAGGGCAAAAATATGAAATAATCCCTTGGAGGCAGGCGCTCCTCAATCTCGTATACTTCGTGTATCAGCACCCGCCGCAACTGGACCGGGGGGGAAAACCGCTGCATTTGTAAACCTCACGTATTACAGTTGTGCGCACTACACAAGAGTTGGTTATTACTTGACGCTGTGTCGTGCGTAGTTTGTTCCCGTCAAACGCCATCACGCTTCAAGCTTGAAAACACGTGAAAATGTGCACGTATATCGCATAAACGATGAAATTGAAGAAATTGAATACGGTAACAGTTGGGTTTTTATCCCCTATGAAGGAGGCCTGAATTTACAGGAAGTATCCCTCCTATTATATTTTCAGTCAGTTTGCGGTGTTGAAGCAAACATCGCCAGTGATACCAGCGCTGTAATCTATTGCAGCTGTTTTAAGCAGAAAAGACGGGGAGAATGATGCACATGGTAAAGCTGGGGCTGTTCCGATGTAGTGGTGCCTTTGCGCGTGGAAACGGGCGCACGAAGACGCCGGCGATTGTTGTGAATTGTCCGGGTGGGGGCCCTGTCCCCCTTCTTCGTGCCGTCCGGCTGTCTCAATAATTAGATCAACATGGCGGTCCAGCAATATTCGACGGGAATCGTTCTGGCAAGGTCTGCGCATGGTGTCCAATGCACCACGTTGTTTATCTCGGTGGTGATTGGCGGTAGTCTAATATATAGCCTTGTGTTTCATTACTTAAAGACAGCCCGTCATCTGTACGATAAATTCATTTACTTTAGCTTTGACCTATCATCAAGCCGCTGTGCAGCGGCATCGATTAGTCTATTTACCTTACTGATGACCAACAACACCCTCGCGTCATATGTCTGCATGGTACCAACGCAAGTAAATATCATCGCCATGTTTTATTGGGACCTGTCACGGTCGCGGTTTGTACCGATAATGGACACGATATGCAATCGTGCTGAAGCGAGACAAAACAAATGGGCGGTGAAGCCTCAGAAGCATAATGACACTTGACTCCCCTTCGTCAAAAGGGGCGAAACGCGGGCTTAATTAGTACACATATACAGTGATTTACGGTCGGCTATGGAACGAACGAAGGGTAGAAAGGGTAGTTTTGTACGTAGATGACGAAACGGCCTCCGCAACGGAATAACGAACAAAAAAGAGTTTATTGGTAGAGAGAATGAGGCCTGTCCTTACCGGGGACTGGGATAGAGAATGGTTGGTTTTGGTGTTTGGTATGGACCCGCAGGTAGCCACTCCTTTCGAGAAAGGCATCAAGTGCACGTCAGCATCCCCACGTCGAGCGCAAGCAAGCACGAGGTTCCTGCTGCAAGTGTGAGCACACGTGGGGTAGTCGCTGGTTTGGGCAGCCAAGCCAAGAATTTGTGCCTCCCTGTTTTGTTTTTGCTGATCGGGGTGTGTTTTTTGCTTTGACGCCCATGCGTTCTGCATTACTCGCCCAGGGGCTGTGCGGTAAACGATACACCGACGTATGTGTGGCAGAGGGGGCACAGAGTCGGGGAATACAGAGCTCGGCCACCCCCCCCCCCATCGTCGGTGAAATATGTATGAATTCGCCATAACGATGGCGGCGTGGTTGAGGGCGCACCCATAGAGGGTCCCGGCCACCCCTCGCCGGCGAGGGAAAATAAATAAATAAGTATATTTATATAACAACACAGCATAGTTAACAAATGAATTAAAATAAAACAAAAACAATAATAAAAATTATGTATAAAAAAAAAAAAAAAAAAAAACAAGACGCATGCGATGATACGGCCAAGGTGCACCACGTTTGTTTTTTCCGAGGGTGGTTACTTGAGGAGCTCTATACTAATAGTAAGTCAAAAACTGATTCTGAAGGGAAACAAAAGTGCTACCCGATGAACAGTGCCATGGCCTAAGCACAAAATGGAAAATCGTGCGACACGAAAACGAATTTCTGCGATTTTGAGCCTAAGGAGCCCCGTCATTCAGAAACGCGTCAGCCAAAAAAAGGTGTACCTATACCTCTATCGTAGCACGCGTCCAAACAAACAAACAGACAAACTAACAAAAAAAAAACAATCACAACGTTATGGAGATAGCCCTGTGGGCTGTGGATATTCCGGTGGCCGGTTGACTTTGCTACTCATGCTGACAATGTCATATAATGGAGCAACACGGTGTACTCGGGGTTTCCATGCGGTTTGAAGCTGTTAGGCGACTATGGCGTATCTGATGGGCATTTTGGAGTAGTTTCCGTTCCAAATCTCCATTTTCTTCATGCTGTACGAACACGCGAGGGAAAGAGCCATGCGCGACCCCGACATCGGAGACAGACCCATGTAAAAGGAAAAAAAGACAGAAACGATGAACGTATAGGCGGTGGTTGCCTACCTTTTTATAATTTTTGCTTATTAATCATGATTGGTCACTTACTGGATACGCCCTCTGCAACGATAGCCCCGTGTTCTGGGAGTACGATGGCCGCGTCGCTGCGCATATTGTCATCCCCGGAAAGGGAGCAACATAGTTCACCTAGGGGGTGCCACGCCGTAATAACAAAACAAAACAAAACAAAAACGCCAGGAGACTACACCGTACCCGATGCGTACTTAGGTGTATTGATTTCGTCTATCCCTCGTTACTCGAGGTATGGAACACATGAGGAGATGAGAGTAGTGATAGGCAGTTACGGCATCGAAGACAGCCCCATGTGATGTGAACTGGGGTTGCTTCTACGCCGCTCATATCGCCAGCCCCTTATTGGGTGCTAAACAGTACAGTCCCCCCCCCCCTGCCTGCGGCTCCAAATAGACAGGAGACTTTCGTGGGGAGAAAATAAAACATGGCTCGCGATACCAAGGCACCCCATACATACTATTTAGGGGACGGCCGGGGGGACTGCTCACACATGCACGTAAATAATGCACAAATAGACAGCCATGTGGGCTGCGAACTTGGGTGGCCGCTAAGCGGCTCATGTGGCCAACTCCCCGTTCAACAACACAATCTGATTCGAGCTTTCTACAGTCTCAATCTGGTAGGAGCTCATACGTGTACGAATTGTTGTATCTGATTTTGTTATCGTTTCCTTCTTGGGCTTCTTGCGCAAACACAAGAGTAGAGTGGAGTATGCAGTGCCGGCACCGATAACAAACCTGTGTTCTGCGAAGATTGGTCGCCGCCATGCGGCTCATATTTCCAACCTCCTACATGGGACAACCCATTCGGGTTCGGGCTTCTTACGACCTGAAACTAACAGGGCACTATACCGGTATATCTTATACTATTGGCATTCATTTCTTCATCTTTAATCTTTGATTTTACTGTGGAAACACGCGAGAAGACTACGGATAGAAAAAGGCACCGACGGCAGACACGTGTGCTGTGAACGTTGGTGCCGCGATGTTCTTCACATTGCCAATCCGATATATTGGGGCAACCAGATACCTGGTAAATATTTTAGATGTCCTGCGGTCTGGCACAGACATCATTGTTTTTTTTTCCGATGTTGAAAAAACACATATACTGTCCGTGGTAATACGACAGCCCTTTGGTTCTGGTACTTCCGGGTGACCGTTTTTTGCTGCCAATGTTCATGCTGCGGTGAAACAGCATTATAATACTGGTGCCGTTAATTATCGAGACCATGGTGGTGAACATAGTATTGTCGACCCTTTTAGGGTGGCACACTATTATAACGAGATATGTACCGAAAATGTATATATATACATATTTGTGTCGGTCGATGACATACGGTTACGTTGTACAGACACACATCGGATCGTCGCATCACATTGTAGGCACACTAGGCGAAGCCTAAAATGCTACGGGGGCGGAGGGTGAAGATCCACTCATGCCACCCCACAGCGTTGGAAATACGTCGGTGACCCCCTCCCACCCCCCCCTCTTTTGCCGCCACCGCGTGCACCCACCGAGTGTGTTCCGCTGGCGTCATCGGCAGCGGGTGTACGACAGCTACAATCTCACCGGCGACTGTTGCGCGTGGATGGAGAGACGCGGCGGTCGGCTCGGACGCCGAAACTTCCAACGGCCACGCCTTTTGCGCTCGAATAAGGGGAGCGGGCTCCGTCGGTCGGCGGCGGAGCCAAGGTCAGGAGCAGCACGGCGCGGGGGGGGGGCGGTGTCTCTGTACCTACATCGCGTTCTCCAGGATGGTGGTGGTCTAGTTGCGATCTCCGCTTGGGGCACGTACGCGTCTGGTCGCCCATTACGGCGTACGATTCGCTTGTTGATGGTTTGTCAGGAGCTTTGGGTTTTTGTTTTGGCGTCGAGGGACTCGGATGGTTGCGAAGCCTGATGTTGATTGGGTGTCGCCTTGTGGTGTTGCGCGTCAAATACGATTTCCAGGAAATAGGCGGCGGCGCAGTAGTTCTATCGAGTGCACGTAGAGCTGGAGCTACAGGTCACGGCTCCCGTGGTGCCGTGGGCTTTCAGAGGTATCGCACAAGTCCACTTGGTGGCAGGAACGGTTCGGCGGGTCCACCGACCGGTTTTGTTCGGTATGCTTGTCTTTATGGAAACCGTCACGCCCTCGCGGGACCTGGAGATGTTTTGTGGTTGTGTTTAGGTATGAGGTACCACCTGGTGGTGCGAACAGACGAACTGTTCGCCGCCGATTCGGAGGTGGTGCACGCCGTGCGCTGCCTCGCCCGGGGTGACGTCGCGTTTACGCCAACGGCACATAGATGGGAACCACGCGAGGGCAACAGGCCCGACAAGGTAGCCGTGCGTTCTTAGGGCCATAAGCGGGATCAGGAAAAGTTTGTTACCGTGTGCATGCGGCCTCGAACGAGGCTCGTGGGCCAAGGTCGTCGTTTAGGGCGGTCGGCAGAGCCATTGCCCTTGTGTTGGAGATTGTGTCATGTTTTCCCCGTTTCCCGACCATGGCCTCCCTTTCCTCGTATCGTTGTGGTAACAGCCGGGGACATGCAACAGTTTGGGGTAGATAATATCTACTAGTACGGTAAACAGTAGTCTCACATTACCTCAGTGTTGGAGGAGTCGAATGGTACGGTACCATTCGGAGGCTTGGTCATCCGAGACAACTGTAGGCCGCACTAGTTATAAACCAGGCCGATATTCTAGTGGGGAGAGAGAGAGCGTACCATTGGGTGGTCGAGATACTCAGGGGGTTGCAGCAGGCTGCGATACAGGCATCTGGCCGAAGGGAAGAATCTCTCTTTCCCTCGACTCCGGAAACGATAATGACAAGGCAGTTCGAAAGATATACAGTAAAGGGTAGTTTTGTACGTAGATGACGAAACGGCCTCCGCAACGGAATAACGAACAAAATAGGGTTTATTGGTAGAGAGAATGAGGCCTGTCCTTACCGGGGACTGGGATAGAGAATGGTTGGTTTTGGTGTTTGGTAGGGACCCGCAGGTAGCCACTCCTTTCGAGAAAGGTATCAAGTGCAGGTCAGCATCCCCACGTCGAGCGCAAGCAAGCACAAGGTTGCTGCTGCAAGTGTGAGCACACGTGGGGTAGTCGCTGGTTTGGGCAGCCGAGCCAGGAATTTTTGCCCCACTTTTTATGCCGTCCCACCCTCCCATTTGTTCTTTCGAAGGGGGAGGGGGGGTGTACTCATGTTGTGCACGGCCGTAGTCATATGACCATAGACCCTCGCATCCCTACAATGCCAGGACGGAGCGCGTTGGGTTTTCACCAACCAGGCAGACATTGCTTGCACCAAGCGCGAAACGCCGTGAGGTATTGGGCGAGTCGCATGGAGGGTGAGCTGCATCCTGCTAAGAACCGCCTCTGAGGCGGACTTGCATATGGACGACAGCTTCAATGAGTTAATTTAATTTCTGGTGTGGCCACTTCCGGAGACAGCAATGGGTTTTACTATGTAACTGCCTCGCGGACGCCTTCCCATATTAACACTACGTGATTCGACCATTCCCCTTGTGCGGAACAAAGGTTCCACCCCGCACAAATGATCTACTCGACCGCCAGCTTTGGTGACCGCCAAAAAAAAATAACAAAAAAAAACGGCACCCTGGTTGTCTAGCTCACGCAGCGAGTGGCGTGTTTTCAGCGTCGTTGCCAACCGACGCCAACCCAACCTATAAATATATCATATATTATGGGGGGGGGGAATGGAAATACGGTCCGAAACTTCTTTCGTATTGTTTTCACTTGAGTTAGTGGAGGCGTCGAATGGTGGTCCTTCGAGCTTGTGTCTGAGCCGTGGCGTCTCGTTAAGCCGCGGCGATTTTAGTGGGGGCTAGGGCTTCCATTGGGTGGTCGAGATACTCAGGGGGTTGCAGCAGGCTGCGATACAGGTACCTGGCCGAAGGGAAGAATCTCTCTCTCCCACGACTCAGGAAACGATAATGACAAGGCAATTCGAAAGATATACAATAAAGCACCGGTTATGCGCTACGGATCTTCCCCCAACACCAACCGCAACGGCCGGCAGCCGGGGACGTTCCGCACTAATTAACTTACCCAACGGTGGCACTTTTAAACTTCCTATCCCGCCGATGGCACTCACGGAACGTACATCAGATCCAGGCACCGACCGTTGCGTCCCCGGTGCAGGTTGCCCCTTCACCGCGATAACTGAGTATGTATGCGTATCGTTTTTGGTACTTGCGAAGACGGTCCCAATGTGTAGACTGTAGGTTCTACATATTCGTCTTCTCGGAAGTCCCTCGGTCCTCCCCGATGATTTCCGCGTGAACATTGCATCTCTTAAGCTCCCGTCGTCGTCGTCGCACGTGCACCCGTTAGAACGGTAAAGGGGGGCCCTACACATATATATGACAGCGGCACCCTCCTACGCATGCGGAAGTTTAGGCCCACGGCTCCAGCCTGTCTCAAACAGCCTATCGGGCGTGCGGCCCGCCTCTTACAGGACGCACCTGTGCGAACCTACGTCCCGCTGCTCATGAGTCAGTGGGTTATGCGAACGTGACATGATAACGCCTCCAGCCACCTCCATGACGCTCGCGCGCTTTCTATGCTCGAACGACTTATTTGCTTGATGGGCATGAAAATCTACACGCGGTGGTGACTTCGTCGTTTGCCTACAGTGCCAGGCGCGAACGTCTTCTAGGCAGAAGGTACGTCGGTGCATCCCCTCTCCCCCCTTGCCGTGCAGCCCTAGTGTCGCGGTGAGCGTCGACTACTTTGGACCCCTCTCCGGTACATCGCGGGGGAACACGTACATTTTCTTATGGCGGATCGGTTCAGCCGACACTCAGACATATACGCCGTCTCTGCCGCGGAATTCACGGCTGAAGGCACCGCAGACAGCTAGGCCAACAAGACCATACCTGTTTGGAGGCGTCCGGCCAGCCCCCCCTCCGATACTGGGCTGCAAGTCTGCTCCAAGATGCCACTTGCCGTGTACAATATTCCAGGCATGGGGAACTTTGCGACGAGCGCCTACCACCCGAACGGCAACGGTGGCGTCGAGCGCGTCAATCAAACCATGGCTCAGATGATCACGATGTCCATCAACGAAAACAGGACGACTGGGCCATCCTCTTTCCGCACGCAGAACTTTCGTACAATAATTCGTTAGCGCCGCCACCGGGGTTCCCCCCAGTGAGGTGCACATGAACCGCCTTCCCCGCCAACCCCTAACCGTCTTCGAACACAACTACACACGAGGCAGTCAAAGCCTCGTCCGCGACCACCTGTGATACTGTAACCTGGCCGCCGATCGCCAACTCGCTATCACTGTCTCCCGCGTAGAGCGCGATAATTCAGCGGTTGTCCACACATTCAACCAACTCTCTATCCACACCGCGACACTATACTTCTTCAGGGCGCTCAATCGGGCACAGACACCAAGTTTCGCGAAGCTACCGTCAACTGACGGGATCGTCCACGATTTTAGCCGTGGATCCCTCGTCCCTCCCCTGTTGGATACTGGTACTCTGTAAGAGCAATACAACAACACGTCTCTCATATAGAACAACCCACATGGAACTATAGCAACTCCCCTGATGGATGCTCTCAACGGGGGTATTGCAAAAGGCAAGAATATATTGTATCTAAATTTAGAAGTACTATGGACACTAAATAGTCATATGGGTCCCCTGTACGTCGTGCATACTTGACAAATGGAAGATGTGTACCAGGTATGAAACGACGTATCAAGACCATCAGTATACCTTAACGACGTGCCGACACTAATGGACGCATGACTACACCCCAAGACTACCTTCATTCCCCTATAACACTTCCCCGTTCCGATCAACGAAGCACCCCAAAATACCCGGAAAATAAGCAAATTAACGAAATCATCATAATCCCATCACAAAGTTGCGGCCAAAGCGAAACGCCTCCGAGTACAACGGTTTGGTGATATGATCATCATGCTGCCTTGCTGAGGGTACGCGAACAGCCTCAAACTCCTCGTCAACAACGCGCTCCGGAAGGTAGCGATGACGGACATCACTGGTGGGAAAAGACCCAGGGTGTTCGCCCTGTGTATCGCCCCTGCTGTGTTATCTTTCTTCATCGTTTGTACACCCAACATCGCGGTCCGAGAAAATAAACCTCCAGACACACAGCATGGAAACCGCTCCTCGAATACCCGTGCATGTCGCTACGTAGTCCGCCCGTGTAGGAGAAAGCGTAACGCATTTCTGCGTCCTAGAGTAAAACGATACACAGGCACCACCGCACATCACAACTCCACCCGTGCCAGATGTCCGTTGATTGACCTCGTGTACATAGTCCGCATCCATGTATAAGTCCAACTGAACTCCACTACTCAGACCCCTCTGAAACGTAATACCGTACGTACTCGTAGACTTGATTTGCATCACGTTGTGTAGCGCCGCCTGCCAATTTAATATATGTGGCGCTGCAGAGTGCACCACCTTCAATCGCACAGCGTTGAGGATGTCCGGGTGAGTCTGGTTCGCCGGCCATATCAAATGCCCTACCTTACCAACGATCGAAAAGGCCTGACAACATCTGGCGCACCCTTGTTTAACTGACGGAGGTCTAGGTCAACCACGGCAGGAATACTCTTGCCGCGAGTGACCCCGAGATTTGCTACGCAACGATCGTCAGCAGCACGCCCACAAGACCGTCCCCGGGCCGAAAGACAAAGCCGATGACACCGTATCCTTCGACCGAATGAGTACGACCGTCAGTAATGCGCAGTTTGCAGCTGCATTCGTAGTAGTTGGCCATACGATCTGCTGAGCGCGTCATGTAAGCAGACGCTCTACTATTGCAGATGCAAGCCTCGTCTCCTACCTGCGAGACCAACATGCAATCCCTTATTGTCCTCAAAGCATCACCGCGTTTGCCTGTCTCCTCGGCCTTGAAAGCCGAGGTCTGGAACGTACCATCACGACCTTCGTCGTCCCACAACCCGGCCTCGCTTGTGACTGCCAACACAGCCTCTTCCTTCGACGTGGGGCAGACACCAACAGTGTGCCCGCCGTCCGTTCCGCCATCCGTTAACCTTCTGCGTGCAGTCGGCCCTCCTAGTACCCTTCTTGCCACACCTGAAGCACCCCCCACGGGAGCAACTACCATCGGCGGCTTTGATGCTGCTACCGTCGCCACCGGCAGCCGCAACCGTCCTTATTGGTGTTTCTACCGCCTCGTGTGTGCTTTCTCCGTCGTCCGCATTTTTCGCGGCTGCCACCACCACCGGTGCTTGCTTTCATGGCCAGCGTTGGGCCCCTTCTTCCTGTCTCCAAAACGTCGGCGATGCCGCTCTTGAACAGCCTAGATGATCTCCTGGCGGCCGATGCTGCCGCGATATGCCAAATTCCGTGCCTCCACCTCGTCTTCGGCAGGCAGGGCACCCATACCGATGGTGTACAGCATGTGACCGTCAAGTGTCGGGCCTACTCTAGGCATCTCTGCGGCAAGACCCTCGACCCTATCCGTCTCCTCGACCGGGTTAATCCCCGATGGTATCTTAAAACTAGTGTTGCGTCGAGAGAGGTGGTATTTGGGTCCCGCGTTTAAGGGCCGTGCCATACAAGGAGAGCGTCCCACGCTTTCCTCGGCGAGGTACACCTGCGCAGTATACTCGTATGGCTCTTGGTCTTGAGAGCCGTCGACAACAAGTTCCAAGCGAGCATATGTCACTGTTGCATACACCTTAGGCGCTAGACCCCTTGGCGACAACTGCTGCATTTTTTGTGTCCAATTCCCCTACGGGAATGTACGGCGACAGGTCCGACACGAAAGCCCATAAGAAGCCTACTGCTTAGGCTGAATGCCGAGCGTATCTGGTCCAGGGGGTCATCGAGTTTGAGCCTATTAAACGTCGACCCAGCCTGGTGCGTGTGAAGCCCATATGGCTCGAGGAAGGTAGACCAAAGCCACCATTGAACTATCCACTGGGGTATTCACCCCTTTCTCCAGCGCTCCCTGGCTGATATAGATGACCCCTCACCGGGCCAACCTCGACTGGCACTTCAGCTTCTCCGCATTCCATTGCTCCGAAATTACACGAACTTCCATAACGCAAACAAACGTGTCTCTTCCTGCTGTATTTGGTACAACCCCTGCGTCCGCTACAGTAGGTCCCGTCCCACGTGGGCTCTCCCCTACAGCAGTGCGTCCTGCTCCTTCTAGGCTCTCTCTGTCGGAATCACCGCTCCTTTCGGCCGTTGTCCCTCGTGAACTATGCCATCATGTTGTGCATGGCGTGCAACAACGACTCCTGGATCTGTTCGATCGCCAGCTCAACTTAGTGCCTCAGCTATTGACTGTCATCTTTGGAAGATTCGTGATCTTGTGAACCGGCACTTTCAAAGACATCCTTGACGCTCTGGTACCAGACCTCAAACGTAACACTAGTGTGTTCTTAAGTCCCAACTCTTGATGTCCTGACCGCCTCGCGGTCGGATGTGATTATTTATGTTGTATTCGTTGTATCAGAGGCATATCGAGGTCAAGGGGAGCCTTTAATGCTCCTATATCGAGCTCAATATTCGTGATAACGCCTGCAATGGTGAATTCAACCCTCTAAAAGAATGTACCTTCATGGCTGGAACGATCTAAACCAATACTCCCCCCTCCCATCAAGGTATCTCGTTATAAAACCAAAACTAGACTCTTAGGAAATCAAGTCGCAGCCCCTATATCGCCCGATAACTACGATTGTATCCTACAGTAGTAACTGCCGAAATGTGAAACACGCCTCGACGCTACAAACCCTCCCTGCTCCGGCAAGAAACCTTCTGGCCGAAGTCGTCAATCCTCATCGGCGCCCGGTTCGCGAGAATCGCTGCGTATCGGCGGCTCATCACAAGGCCCAGCGACGGGGAACGTGTTCGCTCTATGAGCGACATGGAGTGGAAGGCGGAGATATTTCAGCGACAGAGGTTTCCACAAGGCACTGACCATGCCGACTTCACGGTTTTCATAACTTCGTCGTCCACTCCATGTCGCTGATAGAGCGACAAGATTCTCCGCGTCGTTGGGCCTCGTGGTGGGCCGCCGATATGCACAGCCATCCTCGCGAACCGGGCGCCGATGAGTATTGACGACCTTGGCTAGAACGTTCTCTTACTGCCATACTCGGCAGTGCGCAGTGGCGTTCGAGGTGTAACTCGCACGGCTGGGCGTGGAAACGCAGAGCCATAGGCATTGGCTTGCATCGCTGAGGCCAGTGTTGGTCTTGTAAGCGGTGAGCCTTGGTGGTAAGGGGCCGTGTTCCCTGGAGTTACGCCTCTTGGCTCCTGCAAGGTGTTTTGCTCAAGCGGGTGATCTTCATGCACGAAACTCTCTACTCACGTCGACGAGTCGTGAAAGGCGAATGGCATGGGGTCCCTCGGTCCCAGTGTCGTCGCGAGGAGAAGTAGACCCTTTCCTGTCTCGGTTTTTATCCCCGGTTGCTGCTTGTTCGGGAAGCATATGTTTCGGTTCGGGAGCCGGGGGGAGATTTGGGTAAAATGGAATACTCACACTGTGGAGCAGGTCCGCGTGACGTTTGGTTCCAAGCTTTCGCTTTTCCGTAAACACATCGACGTCCCACGCCCCCCTTACTGATGGTATGGCGATGGCTTCCGATGCCGTAGTATTCCTGCCCTTTACGGGTAGCCTTTTATTTGTTTGTTTTTCTTGGCGTTCTCTGTCGGTTTCGTAGCCTTGCCATTCAGAGGTGTGGAGTGGGTTTTGAGGAGCCGCATCTTCCACTCATGTTTCAGTTCGTGGAATCGGGGCTTCCACGAATTTATCATATTTCTGCACATACGGCTCATCAGAGTGGGCTAGTGTTATGATACTGCTTTGAATGATGTGGAAAAACCGGCAATTACTTCGGTACAGGTATTTGGGAATATCCGTATAATACTTGGGAGACGTGTCTTAGGTGGAAACCAAGGGTTTCCAAGGCGAGGCAAACGAGCCGCTAGCCTCTCCGTATTTCGTCGTGCTCAGAGTACTTAGAGTATTAGAGTGTTTTTGTTTTTGCTACTCGGAGTATCGAGTATTTTTCGTACTCCGAGTACTGAGAGTATTAGAGTACTGGTGGCCTAAATATTCGGAGTACTTGGAGTATGGGCAGTACTGAAGGCCCAAATACTCCGAGTACTGGGAGTATGAGCAGTACGTATCCTCGAGTACAAGCAGTACTCGGAGTACAAACATCCAAATTACTCGGAGTACTCCGAGTATCGAGAGTATTGGACACCGAAATACTGCGAGTACACAAAGTACCCGAAGTATTTTTTTCTTGAAAATGCTCCAATTATACTCCCAGGTAGTGGGAGCATTTGTGAATTTTGAAATGCTATAAACGTCAGTCACATGCTCCCAGAACCTGGGAGGAATGACGGCCGAGTCTTTAAAATGATGCAAAGATGCTCCTAACGTACTTCACACTCCGAGTATATTCCGAGTATCGAGTTCATTTCTTGCTCCGAGTACTTAAGAGTATTAGAGTACTGGCGGCCTGAATACTCGGAGTACTTGGAGTATGAGCAGCACTGAAGCCCCAAATACTGCAAGTACAAAGAGTATCCGCAGTATCGGACCCCGAAATACTCCGAGTACAAGCAGTATCGAGAGTGTTCATACTCGAAATACTCCGAGTACGAGCAGTATACCGGAGTATCGAACCCGAAATACTCCGAGTACACGAAGTACCTGCAGTATTTTATCTCCAATACTCGTTACTTTACCCCAAGGTACTCGGAGCATCTGTGCAGTAGTACTCGTATTTCTGTGTCGTGGTTTTGTGATCACAGGTCGCCCCGGTGGACTAGCAGGTAACCACGAAGCCTGTTAAAGTCGTAATCGTGAGAGTCGAGCCCCCCCGAGTGCGGGAACTGATAATCACGACTACGTAGGCGAGATTTAAATCACGACTACGGGGACGTTTACGAGCCATCCCCGGATTTCAGGCCTTGCGATTCTGGTTGAAGATAGGTTCAGGGTTGGGGATAGGGTTAGGGTTATTTTTAGTTGCCGGTCTTTTGGGCTGTGAGAGTTACAGCGACGGTATTTTACGTGATAATTGCCTAGAGGTTAGGGTTTATTCCCCAAGAAAGGCGCTGCTGCAGGGCTCAGCTGTTGTTGCACGCTGGTCTGTGGGATTTGGTTGGTGTGCTGGAGAAGACGGCTGCAACGGGAAAATGCGAAACGCAAGGCCTAAAACCCGGGGATGGCTCGTAAACGTCCCCGTAGTCGTGATTTAAATCTCGCCTACGTAGTCGTGATTATCAGTTCCCCCCGAGTGCATGCTCGTATATATTATATGCGTACTCGTAGGGACTTTTTCTCGCAAAACAATATCTTGACTAGCGGAAAGCGCGAGAGCGTGAGTTAGCAAAATTCGATGAAAATCGACGAGCGTTGGGAAGGCTGAACCCTCCTCGCGATAAAAACCAAGGCGAGAGCCTGTAGTGGGGGAGGAGGGAGAGGAGCCTACTTTGTGACCCCGGATCTTAGTTACGACTATTAATACTCGTACATACATATCATAGGGAGGGAGAAAGACAGAAGTGCGAAGATAATAAATCGGATGGAAAAAAAAGAAAAAAAAAAGAGCTTGTATCTTTACATATCATACATATTATATTATATCATACATACGTAGGATGAAGAATCAGGACAGACTTGGGTGTGCTGGGTGTCGACCGGTAGAAGGAACGGTTTAAATGTGAAGAACACACACAACAAGCAGTACACAGAGTACACAAAACTCTCTCAACTCGAGGATTACGAATCAGGAAAGACACTGAGTGTACTGATATGGTTGGGTAGAAATAACGGGTTTAATGTGAAGACAACACACACGCACACACAAGAGTGCAGGGTATATTCATAAAGCAGTGGCGGCAGTTTCGCCAGAGAGGGGGTGAGGGATGAGGAGAGTGAGGGCCTCGCGAGGGAGACCGACGAATCCTCGGACCTCGGGCGTCAGCACACGTATAGTATATATCTACATCGTTGCCTGGCTGTGAACATCTAACGGGTCGATACCCTGAGATACGCATACGACAAAAATGAGGAACTTATGTCCCCCCGCCGTTCGCTGTACGCGTGTGGCCGGTCGTGGTTAATCTCAAAGTACGTCGTATACGTATACTGCTGTACTCTAGTATGTAGTGTACCTGGGTACCAGGTAGTATGGTGCCGTATGATGTATTATACCACTACTGGTATATCTGCCGTACGTACGATGCGAGTGATACGGAGTGGATCGGTGCCATCGTTCGGCTAGGCGTTTTGATTATTGGAGTTCCCGAGAACATCGTTGTCCATTGACCACATATTATACATATCATTATTAAATCGTAGCAGTAGCATATACGAACCGTGCGAACATACCTGAACATACTGCTGTGTACCACCATTCCACACACAAGTGTCCAGGCATCCTAAACATAAAACCAGGTAGAGCAGGTAGAGCAGGCATACCACCACCACCACCACCACCACCCTGGGTCACAGAGGGCATGGACCCGGAGAGACCGCCAGCGCTCGCCGTTCAAGCGGTCTACGTTGGCCAGCAGTTCCATCATGCTGACGCCTTAAGGGTTGCCACCCAGCGAAGCTTTCTTGCCTCCTTCCGATGGTGCAAGAGCGCCGGTGGCGGAGCTAGCCAAAAATTCTACGCGTGCACGGGCCGCAAGCTCATTGACAAAAAAGAGGTCGGGTGTCGAGCTCGAGTCCGCGCCTACCTGTCCAGGAAGACCAAAGCATGGGGTGTGACGGAGGCTAACCTCGTGCACGATAACTGCGCTGGCGAACAGAAGGGGTCGGGCGTTGCCGCGTTGGAGGGAGAGATATCGACCTTGGTAAGTGCCAACCCCGGTATAAGTGGGACGGCCATCAGGAAGACGATCAGAGCGCAGATAGGCGTCGATGTGCACACGCGGTCTGCGCTTCGAGGGAAGGCGAAGGCGCTGGGCACTACCGCCGCGGGAAACGCCGAGGGTTTTACCGCCCTGTCGTCCTTTCTGTCAGAACTCCAGTCCGGCGGCGGCAACGGCAGCAGTGGTACTGTGACATCTGTGCAGGTGAGACAGTGAGGCCCGCCTGCCAAAGGACCCACAAAATCATGCATTGACACAGGTTGCCTCTCGTTTTTTTTGTTTTTTGTTTTTTGTTTTCCATCCCATTCATTATCTGCACACTTCCGTCTTTCTCCTTCCCTACGTAGTCGTAACTCAGATCCGGGGTCACAAAGTAGGCTCCTTTCCCTCCTCCCACACTACGGTTATTGCCTTGCATTTTTATTGCGAGAAGATTTCAGCACTTTCTTCCCTCGTCAACTCTCGTCGAATTTTGCTTACCCACGCTATAATATGCGCTCTCGACAACTAGTCGGTGTAATTTTAATAATAAAAACCTCCATGGATGGGGAGAATCGAACCCTCGACATCCGACCCAACAGGCTTCGTGGCTACCAGTTAGACCACCGGGGCGACCGGTATACTCAAGCGCTCACGTCCTCTCCGGGTCCTGCGGGCGTACAGCCGTAGTTTTTATACCGGTACTCGTAGCTTGTACGTATGGATATTTACGAGCATACGATTAATACGAACTTCGGTACCCTAGGTATTTTATACGTGGTCTATTTCTACCGTATATACCAGGTGTTCTGCTTTACCATTGATGGAGATTGCCTCCGGAAACAGTGTGTGTGTTGTCTTCACATGTATATGTTTTTGGGCATTAGCCAAAAATAGGTATACCTACGCACTTTGAGCCATGTATAGGTACACTGCGTAACGTACACCGGAAACGGCTTCCGGGCCCGCCTGATATTGGGCCTGCGCTCCATTGTAACTACAAATGGCTCAAAGTGCGCAGGTACACCTATTGCTGACTACTCAATGTGCGTATCACCTATTTTTGGCTTCAACTGTACCTATAAATGGCTCAAACGACCACTTTTTGGCAACTGAAATATAGACAGACGGCCACACATTCACCCACGTTGGCTACGTTTGGAATGTTGTTCCGGACCGCGCCAACGGCTGTGTAACTTAGATCCCCTCGTAACCGTATGGTATAACTTTGTACACGTATATAATAAAACAAAGGTTATCCTACTATATACTGCACTGCAGTATGTATATTGTACTTTCAGCATAACGGCATGGAAACACTCGTCATTGTTGTTTCTCCGCATCGTATATATGTGTGTGCGTAGGAGGGGTGTCGTAGTGAAAATGTATGAATTGATCGCGATACGATTCCTCGCGTGTAGGTAATGCGTGACAACTCGCAGTGTCAGTGGTTGTACTGGTACGGTCGGCTGGTTGACAGTCCCGGCATATGATGTGGCCGTCTGTCTATATTTCAGTTGCCAAAAAGTGGTCGTTTGAGCCATTTATAGGTACAGTTGAAGCCAAAAATAGGTGATACGCACATTGAGTAGTCAAAAATAGGTGTACCTGCGCACTTTGAGATATTTGTAGGTATATACAATGGAGCGCAGGCCCAATATCAGGTGAGCCCGGAAGCCGTTTCCGGTGTACATTACGCAGTGTACCTATAAATGGGTCAAAGTGCGTAGGTATACCTATTTTTGGCTAATGCCTTATTCTTTTTATCTATCCCATTTATTATCTTCGCACTTCCGTATTTCTCCCTCCCTACGAGTAGTCGTAACTCAGATCCGGGGTCACAAAGTAGGCTCCTCTCCCTCCTCCCCCACTACGGTTTTTGCCTTGCATTTTTATCGCGAGAAGATTTCAGCCCTTTCTTCCCTTGTCAACTCTCGTCGAATTTTGCTAACACCCACGCTATAATATGCGCTCTCGACAGTCGGTGTCATTTGAGAATAAAAACCTCCATGGGGAGAATCGAACCCTCGACATCCGACCCAAAAGGCTTCGTGGCTACCAGTTATTAATAGACCACCGGGGCGACCAAACCCGTCATTTCTACTCGACCACATGAGTACACCCAGTGCCTGTCCTAATTCCCAATCCTAGAGAGATACATATTATGTGGTCACAGACTGTGAAACAGAGAAAAACCAAAACAAAATAAACACAAATTAATGGGTAAATCAAGTGAGATGCTTAACATACCGGGTACGAGAACACAACGACACGAGCCGAACCAAACAATAAGAACAAAAGACAAAAAAAAAAACGAATTATGAAATGAAACAGAATGAAAATGACGCAGGGAGACAGAAGCACCCCTAGAAGAAAAGCACACGTGCCCAAGAAGAACAGATAACTACTGCACGGGCGAGGCAACACGAAAAAAGAGAGAGACATCGGTATAGGGTGGAAACAAAGGGAGAACCAAGGCAAACAAGTAAGAAAGAAGACACGAGAAAGGAAAAGAGAAAAATAGTTCTCAAGGCAAGCTCAAGGCGATGGTAATAACAAGTTCCCGTCTCTGCTATAAAGCCCGATACGGGGACCATGTCACACCTTCTGCCATATCATTCCTGCGCTAAACAAAAACGGTGTCAAGAGCCGGTACTACCTCTGCCGCGCCCCCCCCAGTGAACAAATCAACAGGAAACAAATGATAGAAATCAAGGACTACGAGTAGAGCCAGTCCACGCGTGTACTCAAAGATCTTGCCATACTGTACCTGTTATAAATTGGACGTACTACAGAACAGCAGTAAGTCGTATAGAGACGTGCCCCGTCTGTTAGAACCTCGGGTGTGCCTGCACGAGTCGACCTCTCTTTTCGCGTATATCTTGTCTTCTTGTCTCTCTGTCATACCCAGCGTTAACGAAATGTTTGGATTTCCCCCCGCCTTGCTGCTGTGGTGGCTTGCTGTGGCGCCTTACTGTGTGATGTGGTATATTGGTGGCAGTGGGCAGAAGATGGGACCTTCCTCCGGTGCTTCGTCATGCCGGGTGGATCAGCGAATGTCGCTGCCAACAGCCCGCAACAGGTTCGTAGAACGAACTACTACCTCTACTACTATTAATAGTGATGGATGCGTGCTACGGTAGAGGTAGGTGTACTTTTTTTGGCTGAATCGTTTTCTGAACGATCGGGCTCCTTAACCCAAATTCGTCGGACTTTCATTTTTGTGACGAAAAATGTTTCAGAGTATACTTCGGTCATGATATTTCTCATCCGGCAGCACTTTTATTTTCCTTCAAAATCGTTTTTTCGGTGAGGTATGACGCTCCTTAAGTGAGGAGCTCAGGAAAAGCATTGTTTGCCTCTATCGTAGCATGTGTCGATGTGGCGGTGCACCATGAGTGCCGTCAAAAGACCTAAAGTATGTGTATTTCCTTGTTGTGAACCACAATGCTCGCCATTTGTGCACGAGCAGGATGTTGTAAAACCCACGCTAAGCATTCCGGCTTCAATAGCAGCAGTATAGGCTGGAAGATTGAAGATTGCACCCCCCCTGTTGTTGCCGGACGACCTATCTATTAATAGTGCAGACTGTCCTATTCTTGGCCATCATAGGCGGGGAGGAGGGTCAAGGGTCAGAGTCGCTTTCATCTATAACTGAGGTCATGTAACTGAGGGGAGGCTGCTCATGGGTCATGGGTAGGGAGTAAAACCTCGAGGGTCGGTTCGTGTAAGCGTATCCCGATCCGATTCGCGAAGGTTGTTAAATCTGCTTGACCCGAACCCCGACCCAAGCCGACCTCTAACGTAGGGGTGTAGTTGGCATTTACTGTAACTGCAGAGTAGGCATATATTTCGTGATACGTCTGCTACTATTGCAGTAGACCACGCGCTTGTCCATCTCGATGAATGTTTTACTAACTGTATGTCCTGGTCAAAATCAAGGTTTTGGTTGAGGTATACAAATAGTACTATGCTACAGTAATAGTAGCATAAAGTTCCCAACGTGAGAAGCCTCAGAAACCCATGTTAGTATTTACGGGGGGCCATAGTAAATAGGCTACGGTATACACAAAAAACTATATATTTACATATTTTTACTAACAACATTAGGTCCTATTTACTAGTATTTACTATGATCTAGTACCCGTAATAGTTAATAAATGCAACCCCTACCGTGCACACATATTACGCCAAGCTCAGTTACGTCGCCGGCTGTTGTTGGTCCTCTCGCCCTGCCGCGCATTCCCTCGTTTCCGCCGCCGCCGCAGTGCTACTCCCTCGACGGCGCTCACCTGAAAGGCAAGTGGCCCGGCACCATCCTGACCATCACCACCACGGACGCCAACAACAAGGTCAACCTCTGCGCGTTTGCCGTGGTCCCCAAAGAAAGCGCTTCGACATACAGGTACCTGCTGAGGCAGGCCATGCGCAACAGGCAAATGAGGGCGTTCCTCAACAACACGGCCACGACGTGCTTCACGGACGGTGCCAAGGGGGCGGATAGCGCGTTGGAAAAGCGCGCCCCGCTCACGGAAGTCCGCCACTGCCTCCAGCACATCATCCGGAGCATAGGCCCCGTTGGCAGTGTAAGTGGCCCACCATTATAACTTACAGTGCAAGTAGTGGTTATTGTCGGTACATATATGACGGGTGTTACAATATAAGTGCAAGTAGTGGTTATTGTCGGTACATATATGACGGGTGTTGCAATGTAAGTGCAAATTGTGGTTATTGTCGGTACATATATGACGGGTGTTACAATATAAGTGCAAGTAGTGGTTATTGTCGGTACATGTGTGACGGGTGTTGCAATGTAAGTGCAAGTAAGTAGTGGTGATGGTCGGTACATATATGACGGGTGTTGCAATGTAAGTGCAAGTAGTGGTTATTGTCGGTACATACATGACGGGTGTTACAATATAAGTGCAAGTAGTGGTTATTGTCGGTACATGTGTGACGGGTGTTGCAATGTAAGTGCAAGTAAGTAGTGGTGATGGTCGGTACATATATGACGGGTGTTGCAATGTAAGTGCAAGTAGTGGTTATTGTCGGTACATACATGACGGGTGTTACAATATAAGTGCAAGTAGTGGTTATTGTCGGTACATGTGTGACGGGTGTTGCAATGTAAGTGCAAGTAAGTAGTGGTGATGGTCGGTACATATATGACGGGTGTTGCAATGTAAGTGCAAGTAGTGGTTATTGTCGGTACATACATGACGGGTGTTACAATATAAGTGCAAGTAGTGGTTATTGTCGGTACATGTGTGACGGGTGTTGCAATGTAAGTGCAAGTAAGTAGTGGTGATGGTCGGTACATATATGACGGGTGTTGCAATGTAAGTGCAAGTAGTGGTTATTGTCGGTACATACATGACGGGTGTTACAATATAAGTGCAAGTAGTGGTTATTGTCGGTACATGTGTGACGGGTGTTGCAATGTAAGTGCAAGTAAGTAGTGGTGATGGTCGGTACATATATGACGGGTGTTACCATATAAGTGCAAGTAGTGGTTATTGTCGGTACATGTGTGACGGGTGTTGCAAATTAAGCATGTAGCACGCTCTGGTCAACCTATTTATAACTGATGGGCCTCCTCGATTTCCGAATCCACGCGATATCGTTTCTTTATTTTTTTCCATCCCATTCATTATCTTCGCACTTCCGTCTTTCTCCCTCCCTGGTCGTAACTCAGATCCGGGGTCACAAAGTAGGCTCCTCTCCCTCCTCCCCCACTACGGTTCTTGCCTTGCATTTTTGTAGCGAGAAAATTTCAGTACTTTCTTCCCTCGTCAACTCTCGTCGAATTTTGCTTACCCACGCTATAATATGCGCTCTCGACAGACGGTGTCATTTGAGAATAAAAATCTCCATGGGGAGAATCGAACCCTCGACATCCGACCCAACAGGCTTCGTAACTACCAGTTAGACCACCGGGGCGACCGGCTCTTTGGGATCCGATTATTACACCCCAGCACACCCGCCCTCGGTGAAATCCGGGGCCGAGACGGCCCAGCGCGCTCCCGGCACGTCCCACAACAGACGTTCCGCCACACTAACTCCAAGAAAAAAAAACTACGACTACTACGACGACCACTACGACGATGACGACCACTGCTACGTACAGCTTTCTATTTTACATACCTGGTATACAGATTTGTTGTTTAACGCGGTTTGGCCTACGTCGCACTGGTAGTGTACCTAGTTATGAGCGACAGGGGGTCCGTCCACGTTTAAGAACATATATAGGGCATAATGAGATTATCCATCGGGTTATACGTATAGAGTAAGCGTACGCTACTTCTGCTGTTAATTTTGAGCGAGGCGTGGAGTGTCTCTACAAAGCAATCCCGCTTCTTGAAACCTCCATCGTTGATCAAACCCTGGCATGCCAGACCCAGGGCGCCATCTGGCCAAACACACTGCAGACAAACTTACACTTATATATATTTACCCTCCACTTGTTTGTCGTTATCTTTTGCCTGTCTTGTGTTTATACCAAGGCCGGCTCGATCAACATTTACAGCGCCGCGAGGCAGCCTACCCAGGCAGGCTTCGAACACCACATGGGGCTCCTCTCCGCAACCGCACCTAAGGCGCACGCCAAGCTGGACGAAATCCCGCCCGAGACGTGGGCGCACTACGCGAGCCGAAAGAACGTCTGCTTCGACCAGGTCACCTCCAACCCGGCCGAGACGGTCAACAGCATGCTTGGCGAGGTGAAAGGAGTGTTGTTTCCGTGTCGTACACGCGAGGAAAGCGTTTCCACCGTGTTCCTTCGTAACCTTTGAACGAGTGAGTGATGCCCTTGGGCGTTGACGTGACTTGAACAAGGGCATATGGCTCAAACGTAAGTCTGGATGAACGTTCGCTCCCCCGACGGTATCCACTGTGCATGAATCTCGCCCTTTTTTCGAGCTAGCATTTATTTGATGCTGGGTTTGTTTCTTATGATGGGTGTATTTTTATCTTGGAGGCGTGTATACATTGTTGCTTGCCTGGTATTAGGTATGGTGAATAATTATTTTGAATCATGCTACGGTAGAGGTAGCACCTCTTTTGCTCCGGGGCTACTCACTTGATTATAGTATAGGAGCGCTCTGCGTCGGACGCATGCCACGGTGGTAGAGGACGCGTGCTCCGGTAGAGGAGGTATACCTTTTTTTGGCTGAATCGTTTTCCGAACGATCGGGCTCCTTAATCCAAATTCGTCGTTTTTTTCATTTTTGTGACGAAATAGGTTTCAGAGTATACTTCGGTCATGAGATTTCTCATCCGGCAGCACTTTTATTTTCCTTCAAAATCATTTTTTCGGTGAGGTATGACGCTCCTTATGTGAGGAGCTCAGAAAAAAACAGTGGTGCACCTCTATCGTAGCATGCGTCAGAGGTGCACCATATTTTGGCTGGGGGAGGACACTTGACGCGCTCTACACATCTGTATCGTTACAATCGTATGTGTATCCCCTTTCGTACTTCGTTTAACAGGAAACGGACACTGGGTGTGCTCGTGTAGTTTGGTATATAGAAAGAACGGTTTCAGGTGAAGGCAAAACACACACATATGTGCATATCTCCTTTACGTAGTGCAATGAAGACCCAGCATTTGATTCCACGAACTATCGCACAGCACCGAGATATCATAAAAGTGGTCTGATCGCCATCGATCATGATGACATGAATGTCCGGTGACCCTCTCGATGCCGACAGCTCCGAGAGCTGCCCGTGTTCAGCCTGGTGCACGGCGGCGTCCTCCTCATTGCCAAGAGGCTGTACGAGGCGGGCGAGCTGAAGAAGGATGACCCACACCAGCGGTTCACGCCGCACGCGATGGCGCTCTACCAACGGGAGTTCGACTGGTCCCGGGGGTGAGACTGATGAGACTGGTACTACACTCCGCGTGATATATTAAAAAAAAAAAAAAAAAAACAGCTGTGAGATCGACGCTTTCGTCGAAACTCATGTTTGCTCGTAGCTGAGTGTAATACTTCGATCGCGCGTAATTTCGGGTTTTATATGTCCTCATGCAGGATGTTACGTCCTGTATGAGGGGGACACAATCTGAGGCTATAGAATTCAGGAAGTGGGTGTCTATTTGTGGGGTGGGGCATACATAAATACAATATAAATGAATACGATAGAGGTATTTTAGACGCGTGCTACGTTAGAGGTGTCACTTTTTACTGAGACATTTTCTGTTTTTATAGGGCGCCTTAGCCCCTTACCCGTTTTTGGGGACAAACTACTTGGAATTAGTGTGGGATAATTTTGTTCAGTTCTGAATTACTTGCAATTAGTGTGGGATATTTTTGTTCAGTTCGGATTGGGTTACAGCCCAAAATGGTCGGACTTTGATTCTTGTGTTGTGTTGCAATAGTGTTCATACTACACTTAAGTCATGGGGTTGTGCATGGGGTAGCACTTGTATTTTCTTCCGAAATCATTTTGTTGGTGGAGTATCTATCGTAAGGAGCTCCTGAAGGGAAACGCGAAACAAAAAACATGGTGCACTTCAATATTGATGACTTGTTGAGCTCCTCAAGGGAACAACTACCCTCTACAAAAGGACTGCTAAAGTATTCAATTTGCCATCTGGCAACGTGCCCAGCTCATAGTTCAATCATACCATTCACATATACTTTCCAATCATCCCTGCATACTTGGCGAACGTATTCGTACCAATAATAATAGTATTAATGCAGTCCCTCGCTCCTCGCCAGTGTTTCACCAATCAAATCTGACAGGGTGACATGTACTTGCTGTGCCTTGTGCCTTTCAATAAAATCGAACCAAGTTGAGAATAAATCAAAATTGTGTTTACGACGTACTATTATTGCGTTTGTTCTATATAGGACTATATAGAATACGTAGCGCGTATAAATATCGGTTCGGCTGGAAGAACAAGCTTCTCCAAAGAAGTGATGTTTTCCGTGACTTTTACTATTAGTATTCAGAAAATAAGCCACCACCCCTACGCTGGCAATGATAATTCGATAATCGTGTTTTATGGGCGTAGAGTTTTGGTCAAAGTCAGCTCATTGATTGGGTGAGACAGGATGGCAGGATGTTTAGGCAAGAGAGCTCCTCACGTGGAGAACCGCACTCAAATTTGGGCGCACCACTACCGCACGTAGCACGGGTCATCAATGTGCCACAATGCCGGGATCGGAGTAAGGCATGTTCTGTAGTCGAACGAACGTATGTTATTGGCTGCACCCTGTCGTTTCCAAACTCTACCTTCGTTCGGTAGGAAGCACTCTCAATACAACAGATGTATGAATCGAAGAGTGCTTTGTCCTGAATCTCCTCATTTTTCTGAAATTATTTCCTGAAAGAGGAAATCTAAACGCTCCTGAAAATATTTACCTTATGATGTCCTCGTACCCGGGGAAATAGTTATCTAAAAAAAAAACTCTTTTACCTCGATATTTTTATAGGAAAAGAGGGAAATCTGGGATAACGTTTTATACGAGTATACTGCGCAGCCCGTTTAGTTGCGCGTTCGACTCATGATCGACTTTTGCTGCATATATATTCAGTTTTCCGACCAATTGTAAAGGTGTTGCACACTATCATCACAGACATGGCAAGCGTGGTATGACTACTGTAGTAGATCATCGTCGCCGAGGGTACGGCTCTGACTACACATCACCACGCCACCACGCGCCTGCTACCGCGCTTCCCACCCGACTTCCGCGACGTTTGTTTTTGTCTCGTGTTCGTTACAGGCTCGCCACGTCCCCTCTCGGGGCTGACACGTTCTACGTCATGGACAGCAAGAAAGGCTGCTCAAGCGGACACACGGCAACCGTGCACTGGGGCAGTTCAGGTTCAGGCCAGAGTCCGACAATGAAGTGCTCGTGCGAAGGCCCTCAGAAGATGCTGCTGCCGTGTCGTCACGTGCTGGCGGCCGCGACAGGTTCGGGCTACTCGCACGTAAAGTTAGTTGCCTCGCTCCTTCTCACGTGTGCGTAGAGTTAGTTGCCGTGGTGCCGTGCGGCTTGAAGAAATTGATCCGCACACCTTTCGTCCATACCTTAGTTTAAGTCTGTGGACCGAAGCTGTATGGGACGCATGCTACGATAGAGGCGCGCCATGTTTTGTCTGAGCTCCTAACTTGAGGGGCGCCATAGGGTTTGGAGGAAAATAAAAGTGCTATATACCCGATGACCAATTCCATAGCTTGACCTGAGTCTACTGAGTCTAGCATGAAGATTATTACAGCACGAAAATGAAAGTCTGACGATTTTGGTTTAAGGAGCCCGATCGTTCAGAAAACGATTCAGCCAAAAAGTGCTACCTCTACCGTAGCACGCATCATGAGTAGGGTGATACGTCCACTGTTCCAAGTTGAAGAGATATGATTTAAATTGTTTAGGGAGTTAGAGCCTCCCACGAGCTGACCGGACGAGAGATTGCGGGGTTCAACGTTTGAGTAGGCGTTGATTTATTACTGTCTACCCCAAGCAGAACCACAGCAGGAGTCGTATGGGTAAAGCTAACCTGACGAAGATCGAGAGATCATCGTGAACGCGCGTTTAAAAGGGCAATGATTTTCATTTGATTATTGCCTATAAGGACGGGGAAAGAGATCTTACATGCGTCTTTCGGCCGCAGAAAGAAAGTATAACTATGTCATACTTGGTGTGTAGATAAACGTTTTTTTTCTATTCCGTGTAGTAAATAGTGTTTGGCTCTGCGCGGGATATTGCTCCATCACGGGGGGGGCATAATAATCAGAACCTAAGATAGACCCAAAAACTAACTGTACCCCCCTATTGTGTGTTTGCTCTCGGTATTTGGTTGTGATTGGTGGGTTCTCCCTGGAATGGCGTTGGCCTCCCGAGTCAAAGCTCTACCACTCAATCAGACGCATTCCACGATAGAGAGGTGCACCACACTTTTCCTGAGGAGCTCTATACTGGTAGAAAGTCACCGAAGATGGAGTTTGGAGGAAAATAACAACCTACCCGACGTATATATATAATATATATAAACAATCCCATGACCTACGAGCGCATACGATAAAAACCTACCTATGTTATGTCTGCAACGTCGCCTGGGCCTCCTAATAATAAATGTATGTATACGTATGTATATGTTGTTTTAGGTACAGTAGGTTGTTCGTGGTATGGGGGGGTATAATTAATTAATTTAGCGAAAGAGGGAAACGAATACTGTACCACGACCCATCAGCAGCAGCACGGCCGCATCTCTCGAATTTTCCTCGACGTATAAGCCAGATGACTGCTCTTGAACCAAGTAACTTCTGTACAGTAGCACAACGCCGAAAGCAAGTCGTTTTCTATTGATGGATCTCAAGCGGTGAATATATATATATATATATATATATATATAATATTAAAATATAGTTGTAAGGTAGGTTGTTCGTGGTATGGGGGGGTACAAGTAATTAATTTAGCGAAAGAGGGAGAAGAATATCGGAAGACAAGAATGAAAGTCTGACGATTCTGGACTAAGGAGCCCGACCATTCACAAAACCATTTTCAGCCAAAATGTGATACCTCTATCGTAGCACGCGTCAGTCATCAAAGAAAACCAGACTATGTGGGCCTTTGCCGGAGAGTTGATATCGGTGCAGGTTACTGTGAACACGAGGGGTACAGGTAACCTACGTCGGTAAAGGTGCACCACGATTTTTCTGGGGGTGATCACTTCAGGAGCTCTATACTAATAGTAAGACAAAAACTGATTTTGAAAGGAAATAGAAGTGCTACATACCCGATGAGCAGACCCATGACGTAAGTATAAAATGATAAATAGTTTGCAACACAAAAACGAAATCCGGACGACTTTGGGTGAAGGAACGCAGTCATTCACGCTTCAACCAAAAAACGGCACCTCTATCGCAGCACGCGTCTGTGTGGCTTCATGGGGCCATACTACATACAGTGTTATTACAGTGGACGCCGATGCAGTGGGTTTGGTAGAGCAACCACAAAAAACGAAATATTCTGGAACCTTCACGGATTCAAGACTAAACATGACTTACTGTAGTGTATAGTATGTTCCTCTTCGAGCACAGGTTGAAAACCAACTCAGATTCCAAATTTGGGCAAGACACGCCGCTTGCTCGTACAAATATGCCTTTCAACGAAATCCTCGATATCACAGCAGTTTTTGCTTTTCGTATTTTTGATAAATATAGATATACTTCACCATCATCGGATACTTGGCGATTTTTGTGCCACACAATGAATGGAAGAGCCGACATCGAATAATAAAAAAGCAACGTCGCTATGCACGCTTGGCTGCCACAAGCCAGTTATCCTTTTCTGGATCGGTTCTATATTTCCGCAATAATAATGCCCTCCGCTTTGCGTCCTTTTCTTAACCAAATGTGTTTTTTCCAGCTCAAAAGAAGACCAAGAGAACGCTTGCGCTGATTGGCAAAGGTTTCCTGATCGACAGGTACCGCAAGCTAGCCTCCGACCAGGCACACACGCTGGTCCTGCCGGTGTGGGATGCGCTGAAGAAGGACGTTGGCAAGAAGCCGCCGGCGGCGATCGGAGGTGACAACGGGCAGCCGCCGCCGAGGAAAAGGGGCAAGAAGCGCATCCCCTCTCGTGGAGAGCGCAACGCCACAAAGAAGCCGAGGCCTTCCTCCACAGCATGAATGGTCATCATGCCAGAACAACGCCACGGCGGTAAGCTATCATGGCAGAGAAATCGGCAAGCTATCATGGCATAGCAATGTTGCCACGGTAAGCTACCGTGACAGAGCAATGATACCACGGGGAGCTATCGTGACAGAGCAATATCACGGCACGCTATTGTGACAGAGCAATGTCGCCATGGTAAGCTATCATCGCAAAGCAATGGTGCCACGGTAAGCTATCATGGCAGATAAATCGGCAAGCTATCATGGCATAGCAATGTTGCCACGGTAAGATATCATGACAGAGCAATGTTGCCAAGGTAAGCTATCGTGACAGAGCAATATCACGGCACGCTATTGTGACAGAGCAATGTCGCCATGGTAAGCTATCATCGCGAAGCAATGGTGCCACGGCGGTATCATATCATGGCATAGCAATGCCACGGTAAGCTATCGTAACATAGCAATGTTGCCACGGTAAGCTACCGTGACAGAGCAATGGTACCACGATAGGAGTAGAAAGGCAGTTTTAGGCTCCTCAACTGAGCAACTGGCGGATACTATATAGTTACTATATATAACATATGATTACTATATATAACATATTATTACTCTATATAACATATGATATCTTTACTGCTGCTGCAGTATATTTGTTTCAGGTCGGGTTGCGCAAACAAGCGCCTTCGAAGGCATGCCTCGGATGTTGTATTGAACTGCCCATGTGAGGAGCTCAGAAAATAAGCCACCGTCCCTACAAGGGCAGGCACTGCTCGACAACTGTTGCCGTACTCCGGTGGCTGGAATAAGGGGGGTGGTATTGTCGCAGCTGTACATGTTCAGATGTGCGTCAGGTGTGCTTCTACACACTTGCCATGTACCAGTTATTTGTTAGCTTGTGCCATATAGTACCTGGTATATGTGATATTGGAGGAATAGCATAGATAGGTGGGCCATGTTTTCCAGGCCAGTTTTGCTCTTGAACTCCGTGGCGAGGTATCACAAGAAGCAACGCTTTTTTCTACAAGTTGACCTCAGCAAGACAGTTTTCCCTCAACCATCCCCTACTTTTTTGGTATGGGGCATTGTACTGTTGTAGCACTGCAGTATAAAAGTGCACCTGCAGGTTGGGAATGGCCCTCTTCAAAGCTTAAAAACGGTTATCACAGGCGATGTCATAGGGAAAGGAGGGAGAGGGGGGGGAGAGGTGTACTCATGTCATGCGTGGATGTATCATAGCAGTAAGATCATACCTGGTAAACCCTCGCCTCCCTACAATGCTGGGACGGAGCACGTCGAGTTTTCACCGACTGTGATAGGCGGACGTTGCTTGCACCAAGCGCGAAGCGCCGTGAGGTGTCGCATGTGGGATAAGCTGCATTCTACCAAGAACCGCTTGCGAGGAATAAGACCTTGCGTATGGATGACAGCGTTGAATGAATCGATGGCGCGGGGGGGGGGGGGGTATGTCAGCCTTCTTGGGTCCTTGTAGCGTACCCGGTATGTACCACGAGACGATGCCGACCTGTCTACAGGTCGTGCTGTGCGCCGTGTATAACGTCTATCTATGCTTACCCTCAGGGGGTCGCGATCAATAAATACCACTATGGGCGTAAATATAAGGACTGTTTTAACATTAACATGAATACTAAACGATCCGTAAATTTACGCCCACAGCAGTGGTATTATGCATGTTTCGGTCGTCTACATTTCTAAAAAGGGTGTAAGGGGCAATAGGTTGCCGCCACGCGTACTACGTCTGTCTGTCTGCGTTGCGCTCGCTGCTATCGACCACGACTGCTCACGGCTTCGGTCAATTCATTTTCAAGCTCAGAGCAACTCGAGCGTGTGACTTTCCGATGTATTTGCTGTTGTGATGTACAACGTTACAGGGTTGTGCACCTTCCTCGTGGGCTTGTGTTGAACGCTGCGCCGCAGGAGTGTTCGAAAATAAACGACAGACATGCCGCATTGCTTTTTGTTAGAGTTCAAGACGCGGGGGGGGGTATGCTAAAACCAAGCACACAATGTTCTTTAGAACGAAGGTAGATTGCGTTCGTCCGGAACTCTCGCGATTCTGGTTTGCTTCTCATCTCATTTGGTCTAGGGGGGGAGTGTGACTCGGTTTCTCTTTTATTTCGTGTATTCTACAGTACAGTAGTGCGCCAACATAATGTTTTGAAGTCTGTTTGTTGGTGACGCACAGAACCATTCGTGCGAGTGGACTAGACTTGGTGGTGAAAGTTGGCGTATGTAACCCGCCCTACGGTAGCCCGGGCAATTCGACTTTGGTCAAGGGCTACATGCATCGATGTTGTGGGTCCTGCCGGCACCCCACCATCGCGTTGCGTCGTTAAGCAAACCCACGATAGAATAGGAGCAACAATTTTTGCCTCAATATATTCTGACTGATTACTACTGTATGTAGTATACTCCTCAAGTGGGCAAGTATATACCGAATAGTGCCATAACCTTGTTTTTGGACAAGCGCATAGAAAGCTTGGTCTAGTCGTGCGGACAAACTAGTTCGAAGTCAGGTTCCTGGGGGGACATTGATCTCCAGTCATGTTCCGGGCGGGGGGCATTGATCTGCTCAGGAAATAAGGAACCGCCCCTATAAGGCATTGCTCCGTTGGGGAGGGGGGGGGCTGGCCTTGGATGTTGGTACCTGCTCTCATGACTCATGGTACGGTAGAGGTGTAAGCACCATGTTTTTGCCTTCTGAGGGCGGTCGCTTGAGGAGCTTTATACTAATTGTTGTTGTTGTTGTCTTCACATTAAAAACCGTGCCGGTCTCTCTATCCAGTACCTCCATCTGTCCGTACTAAAATAACACTTGACACTTGACACGGTCGATTCCCGTGGTCACAGGCTAACTTACCCAAAAAAAGGTATTCTGAAATAAAAATTGAACCCGAAGGATCCGCAAAGCGATCAAATCCAGTCGAAAACAGATAGTCTGGAGCCGTCCTAGTAAGTCAAAAACAGATTGTGGAGAGAAATAAAAGTGCTATATACTATATACCCGACTAACAGTCCCACAGCCTAATGATACAATGAAACGTAGGTTTGCAACACGAAAATGAAACTCAGACGATTTGGGGTTACAATGCGTATTGATCATTCAGAAACACATTAAGGCAGAAAGTGCTTCCTTGCTCGTAGCACGCGTATCATGGTCTAGCGCAGGAATATTAATATCGTAGCTGCTCCCTTTGGGCTTAAGTAGTATGTGTCGCCCCGCCGGCCCTTTCCTTTCTGGGAGCAAGGCGATTGCCCCGGCAACGCGATGCTATATCGTACAAACCCCTTACGGGGAAAGTACCTTGCCTCTTACCTGCAGCGCAACTCCCAGTCGATTCGAGCCGTATGCCCTGGCGTATGCTACGGTAGAGGAGAGGTGCACCTTACCTGCGTACAGTACATTTTCTGAGGTTGTTCGCTTGAGGAACTCTATACTAATACTAAGTCAAAAAATGATTTCGGAGGAAAATAAAAATGAAACCCAATGAAAAACATTACAACAACAATAACAACAACAACAACAAAACTCCGACGATCTGGGGTCGAGGAGCCCCACCATACCAATTTCCGGGGCTCCGCACTTAAAGTGAATTGGACCTCACCCAAATATTATTGTGAGATAAAAATTCATAACTTAATACGAAGAACAGCCGCATGGCCTACGGATATGCCACTAAAAGATTGCAAACACGCAAACGGTATCCCAACGATAAGGCATGCCTTGGAAGGCACATGCCTTATTGGTCAATTCCTCAGACGAAGAGTATACGTACTAATAGTTAGTCAGAAACGTGTAGGACATAATGGGCCATCCTTCACCTATCGTAGCATGTATCAAGGACGAGGAGGGATGACGCAAACGGGTATAAGCCATTTTGTCGACCGGACCTATATGGTCCCGCAAGTTGGGGAGTAGGGAGGAAGTTGCTGCATAAAATGATGTCGGCGCGTGTTGGCCCGCCGCAGTTTAGGTGACACAATCGTTACCATGGCGATCTATCGATGCAGAGCCGGGATTATCGGGGATGCCGGAACTTCGTTACAGCAGTTGCGTGTGATCGCGTTCATTTTATATTTCATGGGCATGGATGCTCGATTATTGGTCTTGATGATTGGTCTTGAGTCTTGCATGCGCCACAGCGGTGGTATTGCACACCGAATGCCCGAAAAAATGGGAAGTTATTAAACAAATGGCAACGTTACCGGTTAGCCTCTATCACGCTGAATTGGTTTCGGGCCGCATTTTCTTAGACGTAACCCTCACATTGGAAGTGCCGCCCTTTCACTTCGCGAGGGTGAGGGGGGGGGGAGGGGGTCCATCGGTCACGGTGTGGTAGTCGAGCATGTGTCAACAGTGGGAACGGTCGTTTTGACTGCCTATTCGACGGGTCAATTAACAGGGTGACCATGCGTAGCGGGAGTGCGGCTGCAATGTTTTCCCCCAGGACTGTGTAAATGTGTGTAAGTCGAGTGGTCGTGTTACTACAGTTAGTAAGCCTGGGGGTCTCATTAGTGGATACGCTCCAGTACTAGTAACTGCTACTGTAGCGTTGATTTATGGAGGTTGAATCCCACGGTGGTGGGATTGTGAGCTTATCATGTTATTTGTAAAACTAAAAAGGGAGCAATAATGGCTGAGAGCGCGTAGCGTGGGTAGGCGCAATTCGACGGGGAAAGGGGCTGAAGTCTTCTCGCGCAAGGCACGAACCGTATGAGCGGGGAGGGGGGAGGAGAACCTGTTATGTGGCCCCGCGGATCTGAGTTACGACTACAAAGAAGGGGCGGAGGGGGGGAGGGGTACTTCATTTTCATGCATGGCCGTAGTCGTATGTCCAGGCGCGGGGGGGGGGGGGAGAGAAGAGCGAACATAATAAATGGGAAAAGAAAGAACAAAAGAAAAAAACTGCGGGATAATCTCGGGTTCAACATGGTAGATCAGACGATTCACACCATGCGCACTTTTCATCTCCTCCCCGGCCGTACCACGCGTAAGTTATTATTATGCCTCTTCCAAAATGTAAACACCACCGATGGTCGATACAGAGACCACATACACGGGGGTTTACCAACTTCATCATCAACAGCCGGCGGTATCACTGGCGAGAAGAGGAGAAGATGCCGAAGCCGAAAGGTCCCGGAAGGTCCCGGAAGCCGAGGCGTCAGGTAGCGTTGCCCCCCCGCGGCTGGGCGTGTTGCATGCAATGTGTCGTTTGTACGCAATGTGTTGTTTGTACAAGCCTACTGTAGTAGCGAGCGAACCCGGCTCTTCCCCCGGGCGGAGGCGCCGCTTCCCCCTCAGTGGTGGAAACGCGTGCAGACTGTTACGCGTCGGCTACAAGCAAGACACTACTACTACTACGTGCTACTGTATGATACTACAGTACGACTACGACTACTTTATTACTATAATGTATAGAGTCGGTGTTGCTTGAAGCCGGCCCGTACGAGTACGTACGTAGATGTGAGTGTCCTCTCATGACAGTCGAAAGTCGAAAGAGTGTGCGTGCGCTATGAAGCGACAGCAATATGTAGGTGTCCTCGAGAAAACCTTGCCCTCCTACACCTGAAGGCAGCAATCATCGTTGGAAAAGTTGGAAGTACGCCTGCCAATTCAAGAAATACAGCATGGCATGAGCAGTGATGAGATGTCTACGTGTACCTGTTGAGAAGGCTAAGGCTATATCAAAAGACCGATGTTTCAGTTTCCAGTACACGCATATCATGGGCACAACAAACAGCAGTTATAACCACTGCTGGGTGTACGTACGGATACGTACGAGCGTAGTGAAACAGTCCGTACACTATGGAGTTAAATAAAATTATTATAAATACGTCAGCTGTGAGTTCAACCGATTGAATAGTAGATACTCAACTTTGCGAGCTGCGTAGAAATTTTGTTCTATGTGTTATTTGTGGTATTGGTGTAGGTTTCGTGATGTACTAGGAGCCTGGTAGTTACTACTCGATTTTATAATAAGCCGTTCGCGCGTGCTATGTGTTTATTCCTCGTTAAGGATATGGTTCAGTGACTCCCCTGGATACTACCCGGGTCAGCAGGACAATGTAACAAGGGTATCCCATGATCATT
>MEHQ01001166.1:0-36769 GCA_008828725.1 Saccharina japonica
AGGTCATGCAGCGGGTCGGCAACTTGAACTCACGCATTAATTTGATCTTACACAAACAGCGACGTTTTGTTTTGTAGTGCCGAGGCATGTCTCATATTTCCGAAGCTCCTCCGATTTCAAGTTGATGCTCGAGGCAGGGGTTTCCGAAAGAAGATGCTTTAGCTCACAGTCTCGCGGGGCTCGGGATAAAACCTACAAATACAGCCTATTAGAACGCAGGCTTTTGGGTATGCCAGAAGAGAGGTCACGCGGCCTCGGAGAATAATCTACATGCTCCAGATGTGACCAGAATGTGTGACACATATATAACGCATCATATCACCAGCTGGCAGTTCCCCCTCCCTACCTGCTTGTCTCTGAAAGCTGCAGGTCTCTCGAAATGCGCCAGAGCCTCTGAACCCCTCCCCCGCCTGTTGTTGTATGGTGCTTTCTGGCCGCCTAAAACCACAACCACCACACTCAAGAACAGCGGTTCTGTCATTTCTATCATTTGTATCACGTCTGTCTACCGATGACGGGCGCTGTGAGCGTACTGCAGTACTTCTCTCACACACCACGCAGAGAGCGGTGCTCGATTTCGTGGCTTTTGGTTGGCTGCTGTGGCTTGTGGGCGCTCCATCCGTGACCTCAGGTTGTTTTCGAACTGCCTTGCGTTCCGTTTTCTTACGGTTTCGCACGTTTCTCGTTTTTTGACGGCACCCACCACGAGCCACTCAGCTCTAGTTCATTATTAAATATTACCAGAAGGTGGGGCAACATTCTCGTACGTCGCGTGGAGCACAATAATCCGTGCTCATGTACCCTGATTCCATTCTGACGACAGGTGTTCTCCTTCCGGAAACACAAACCCACCCTATTACTGCCAAAGCCAAGAAAATCCCATTCGATAGCCTACAGTATATCTCGAGCATCGGACAGCTCATCCATTCCCACTCCATCATGTACTACTAGTAGTAGATATTTCAGGGCAGATATACTCCTGGTCTGTGTTATCTGTATGATCTGTATGATCTGAATGGTCTAGTTCATGTTGCTGGGTGGGAGCCGATCAATCTGCATTATCTACGTGTAGGACATGTTTCCTGGGTTGGGTCTACACTATACATACCCTGCACAATATCTGATAACGGCAGGTTAGGATACAGATAATCCATAGAGATCGTCATCTGTCCGACGTGTACAACGTTGTCGGCAGTGCCTTAAGGTCTACGAACATATACATACAGTAGATGGCACCAGGGCATCTAGTAGGTGCCAGCGACCGTTATATACACGCAAAAAGAGTCCAGCACGAAAAGTGAAATCGAATCGAGAGCGGTGAATCGATTCGAGGGTTGGAATAAAACAGCATTGAGTACGTATCAACTACACTTAGTACTACATCGGCCGAAATCACAAGGTATCGTACAGTAAGTAGTATCACAGCGGTACTTAATTGAATGGAATATGGAGCACGCGCGCCCGACGTATCACACATGACGCACAGCTTCCTACGTTGAGTATCAACCCCTCGATCGGTCAAACTCACAGCTGACGCTTTTAGAATAATGGCATTTTCACGCCTCGGACAGATGATCTAACCTGGTATACATTATCTCCACGTCAACATCCAGATATTCCAGGGGAGATACATTCCGGATCGATATAATATATTGTACCTCATGTTGCCGTGTGTGAGCCGTAGAATTTGCACTTCTAGGGCAAATTTCCTGGGTTGGGTCTGTACTATAAATATACAGATGCTGCACCACATATCACAACGGTAGGCTAGGATCTAAATGATCCGCAGTAGATCATGATCTGTCCATGGTACATGTAAATCAACCAGTAGATAATGCATTGGCGACAACGTTTTAAGAACATGGGAGTCATAAAATAATGTATGGCTTGACTTTTGCACGAAACATAGTGTTACTGCTACACGTACCAGGATCTGGCGGTGTTTTTATTGCCGGGGACCCGGAATTAAAAACTCAGATATACATCATTGGTTTGACTTCACGTCGACAGCTGATGATACTACTTCATTAAATACCTAAAAGCACATTCCAGACGTGTGACTCACATCCCCGTCATCGTCGACGTTCCCCTCCTCGTCGCGGTCGTCGGCATCGCCATCCCCTTCAACCTCCGCCCCTCCTCCCAGTACCAACTCCTCCTCGGGATCAACCAGCTTCAAGGCACCGGCTGTCGGTTCTTCCTCGGCATCACCCTGATTGAAAACAATAAAATGGGCGTGTTAGCTTGCTTCGTGCGGCCGATGATGTAATCGTCACGTATGTTAAAAACATTTTTAACAGTAGACGATTTTCCCTTCTCAAGTCCCGGAGGGGTTAGTCAATACTTGTGTCTACATACATACATACAGGCTGACTATATTGACAAAGCGATTCCGAGCACATAGAAGGGTGCTTACTTACGAGCCTCTCTCGCCTTGGCTGATCAACAGTCTTCCCATGCATTCATATATAAAAAAAAAGCTTAAAAACGAACAGCATCTGTGATGAGATCAAGGATTTCGCCCGAGACTCATGTGTGCAAGCTGCCTATGTATATACTACGCTGTTCGGGAAAGTAAGGACCGCTCGAGCACTAACATGGATCCCTATATTCCCGGACAGAGTGGAGCCTGGTAGGAAAGGAAACGTTCATTCGAACCATACGTAACCGTTCTCAGTCGCCTTGCTCAATCAGCAACCAGCAAGTTTTCACACCAAATGCTAGGAAACAGGAGACTGTGAACGTCTATGTTGCATGAAGCCAAGCGGTTGACGCGTGCTACGGAACTTGAACGAAGCAAAATCCATCTCCAACCGGACACACCAACGAATTTTCAAAACGTTCAAGTGCAAGCGTTGCAGTTGCAGTCAAACATGTATACCTGGTACGACCAAGTACCAGTAATGAAAAATAGACAACTGAAATGCAGCAGTACCTGGTATACACTGAGTCCGCAAGGGTATGCATAATGTATTCACTGTGTTTGTTCCGGGAAAGGACATGAAGGGTTTGAATAGTGAACTATTAATAGTTGTTATTTGTCTCGGGGAGACGAAATACACTGTTCTATCGTGGGTGCAGCATTTGTAGCAAAAGGGTTGAAGTCGCGGGGGATTTTCGTGTGTTTTCGTTCGTTCCTTCCAGCAGTTCAGAATTTTCACCCCCGAGTCCCGACTCACCGCACCACAGTCCGGAGTCAGTCACTTTGTATGCACACGAAGCCTGTGGGGCTTTCCGAGCGGCAGATCAACGTGCTGTCGATCTTGCAGATAAGACATGGTTGGGTGTAAGTTCTCCGCGTCGTATGCAGAGTTGACCGTTTCGATCACCGCCCAGTGACCGCTCTTGTCATTGCAGGTGCAGTGAGGAAACACCACCTACCTGCACAGGTGGAGGAACGATTTTGTTTTGTTTATGTACCTTCCGAAGGATCGGTGTCGTGCGCTCTCTTTCACAGCAGTCCCACCCATGCACGTACACGTTTCGGGGCTACAAACTGCCCGCAATTGTCCGTACATCACACTCATCCGTGCACACGTTCCGGTGCATGTACCTGTTGAACAACTTGAAACACGACGTCCTACAACATCTTTGCTTCTTTTCTCGACGCTGTGTTGGTTGTGGTCAGCTCCGAAGCCGACGCGATGAAAAGTCTCAAGCGCATGCATAGCGTCGGGAATAGTCCACTGCGACCATAAGCGTGACAACAAGCTGCATTGCCCCTCGAATGGCCCTACGAGTTTCGTAGGACCATCCAAGCGGTAGATGAACATGTTGTCAAGCTTGTGGTCGCAATGGATGACCCCGATGCCGTGCATGTAGCTCAGGCCTTCCGTCGCTTCGACTCCGAAGCTGGCCACAAACAACACAGCGTCAAGAAGAAAAGGCAATCGATGTGTAGGTTGTCATGCTTCGCGAAACCGATTACTTTGCAGGTAGATTAGAAAAAAATGCCGGTTTTCCAACTATGATACGTACGCACATGGCTTTTGCTCACTGCACCTACTAATACAAAAATAATGGAGGTCACTCGACGGTGATCGGGGAGTTTACAACGCGGAGAAATTGCCCCTCGTAATGTCTGCATTCGTATTCCTACGGTATCGTACAGACAAGAACGCTGTCCACTGCAGCCTTTATTATTTATGTTCGATCACCGGAATGGGATGCTTTCTAACAAAAAGCAAAATCCGACAGGAAAGCCGGGGCTAAACGGCGAAACCCACTGGCAAGCCTTCCTGCGCAACACTGCCATGCCAACACTTAACTACTGCGTGCCTACCTAACACATCGCATGTACGCTTGCGCCGTGGGGTTTCGTTGCCTGATATATTTTGGCAACCGTGACAGCTGGGTTGCTCCTTCCCGCGCAGGCCTCGAACACGTCTAGTTATGTCTCGGTGAAATAAATAGTAGTGTGGCGCAGAATGAAAAACCACACACAACATAATCATCGGCGTCAAGTACTGGGGCGATGTCACGGGGTCGCAAGGCCTCATCATGGAAATCGCGATGTGCGAGATGTTCAAGGCGCGTGTGAAAATGAGCGAGCCCGTGTTCACGCTCGAACAACATATCAACTAGGTTACTTGAGAGGTTGTTCGAGCGTGAATACGAGGTCGCTCATTTTCGTGCACGCCTTGAACATATCGCACTAGGCCATCCCCATTGCGAGACCTCCTGATTCATCCACATCGTGCTAACACTCAACGTTTTTCATGTGGGTTTCCATCCTAATATGCGGGGGGCAGGGAGGGAGAGGGGAGCGTGGCAGGAGGCGAAATCTACCTCGGCCGTCCGCGAGGCTTGAACTTCAAGCGCCCGACATTGCGGCGTGCACACCAAAGCGCAGCAGGAGCACGTACAGCAAGCTACCACCCATGTGGGGCTTCAGACACTACCGCCTCGGTATGCGTGGTGGCTTGCTGCCGACAGCGCGTGCGCCTATCTGCTGCACAGAAGGTCAAGAAGAGTACGCTGATAGCGTGGCCAGACGAAGGATGGTGGGATTAAAATACGGCGTAGGCGATCATCTCCCTGACCAGACCGGCTTTCGCACGCGCTTTGTACAACAACGGGTGGGAAGGGGTCTTGTGATGTCGGCAAGGCTGAGACGATCGTTGAAGTTATGGGCGACGGCCACAAGCAACGTCGCGAGCTGTGCACAGCAGCAGCAACAGCAGCGGTGGCATCAGCATTCGTGACCATGGCACGTGTTTTACCGTCTCTGAGGTAACAATCTATCGAACTGATACGGCCAATAATGTACGTGGTATCACATACCTGGTACAGTAGACGTGCGAGGTTAATCATATATAATAGTAGCCGTAGAACACAAGAATGAAGTGTGTGTGTTTGGTTTTTAGTATTTACACTACGACATGTCGTGTTCGCGCTACCTTGAACGAAGCCATACAAAAAACAAAACGCTTACCGGAGCCAATCAGATGACGACAATGCGTGTATCGTCATTGTGACCACAGACTATTAATAGATGCTGACGATCAACCACTATGGCGCCCTTGTAAATGACAACAACAACAACAAACGCAATGCGTTATAATTCCCCATGCGTACAAACCGCAATTTGGCATCTTACCGTCAAGTCTAACCTAGCGATATTGCACGTACAAGTTCCTAGGCGAAACGAAATGCCTTGAGACACTGATTAAACACCTTCACTTCCAGCCATTAGAGCTCACGGCTTTGATGGTATTGATGGCGCACTCCTGCTTGGCCCTTTTGCAGCGTCGACGATACCAAACCCACTTCTCCTAGGACGAGGACGCGTACACGTCCTCGTCCTATTGAGAAGGGGCGTTCGGCATCGTCGACCGCGGGCGCTGCAAAAACACTAACCATAAGTACACCATAAAGACCATCAAACTGGTAAAAGCTGTGATGGGTGGAAGGTTATCGAGAGAAAGAACGGCGTATGCGCGTGTAGCGGGGATCGGGAGAAATGTCGGCGAATGCGCGTGAAGCGCGGATTAGCGACAAACAGGCTTACCGACGTACAGCAGGCGTTTCGAGTTCACCGTCATCCTAGGGGAAAGGGGGTTTGGCATCGCTCACCGCGGGAGCTGCGAAGAAAATCAACACGGTCTGCTCAATCAGCACTATCAAGCCGGTGGGCTATGCGCTGTGATGGCTGGAAGGAAGGGTGTTGCAGACTCTGGTGGCTTTTGTTTCCCTAGGGTCTTGTATCGCTACGTAAGCTTTGGTGGTAAGTCGTCAAGACTTCTACTTATACGCATGGCGATAGTTGAAACTGCTTGTAAACTTGTGTGCGGGTCAAGCCCATCTCCGTTTCTCGTTCCGTTCGCTCTTTTGGGACCGTTACGCCTGGCGCGCACGCTTCAAACAAACTCGAATGGGGTCCATGTTTCTTTGGAGCCGTCAAAATTATAAACTCGTATTTCCAAAGAACCCAACGATTACAGTACAATTCAATGCGAGTCGATGAGGGAAAGAAAGGGCTGAATTATTCTCGTGATAAAAATTCAAGGCACGAACCGTAGTGGGGGAGGAGGGAGACGCGCGTACTTCGTGACCCCGTATCTGAGTTACGACTAGGAATAAGGAGAGAGGAAAGAAAGGCGAAAGATAATTAATGGGGTGGGAAAAAAGAGGAAAATACAAAGTAAGAGAACAGCTGAGTACAGCTGCGATACCGCAATATTTTCCTCTTGCGGGTAAATTCCGCGCTTAGCAGTATTTTTTCTTGTTTCCAACAATAGCTCTTTCACCTCTTAGCATATCGCCGCGCTGTTTCGAGCGGCTTCAAATAGTGTACGGTAGCGCGAAAACGATAAATCGTAGTGCAAATGAAAAGAAAACGGAACCACAAAGTTAGTACTTACGGTGCTCGACTAAACTGTGATTCAGCCCGTACGTTTACATGATGCCACGGACATTGACGAGGTTGTTCGTTCGCGAACCTGTTGCTCCAGGGGCAGTACAACACGTAAACACTGCTTCTGCTACTGCGGCTGCGGCTGTGCACAGATCGCGACATGTTTCGTTTCACATCGCTCACTTACACGATCGTGTCAGCTCGCCGACGTCATGATATATCTTCTCATCCATTGTTGTACGGGGGGAATTCTGGAACCTGTTGGCAACGGGAGATGATAGGGTTCACCATGTGAGCGCCCCCCCTCCTTTGTCTCACCAAGCGATTAGCGCACTTTTTTCCGACCTTCTTTGCCTTAGATACGCGTACGCGTTGCTTGTGTCGGCATCGAGAGCCGCCATGCATACCGAGGCGGTAGTGTTCCAAGCCTCACGTAGCTGGTAGCTTGCTGATGTGCTACTGTTGTGTTTGGAAGTGTACCGGTGCGTCGCCACGTCGGGTGCTTCAAGGTCAGCCGCTCGAACGGCCGAGGTAGCTCTCACCTCATGCCACCCCTCACCCCTCTTGCCCCCCACGGCCCTCTTGCCCCCCACGCATAAGTACGAGAAGACAGACAAACATCATCAGCATAGGATGTTTTAGCTACGTCACAGAATCCAAAGAAATCGTTATGGAGATGGCGACCTGCGACACGTTCGAGGATTGTAGGGGAAAGAGCGACCCGGCATTCACCCTGGCTCAACATGTCAAGCTAGTTACTTGACACGCCAATCAAGTAACTTATCGACATGCTGTGCGAGCGTGAACACGGGTTTGCTCACTGCACCTACTAATACAAAAATAATGGAGGTCACTCGACGGTGATCGGGGAGTTTACAACGCGGAGAAATTGCCCCTCGTAATGTCTGCATTCGTATTCCTACGGTATCGTACAGGCAAGAACGCTGTTCACTGCAGCCTTTATTATTTATGTTCGATCACCGGAATGGGATGCTTTCTAACAAAAAGCAAAATCCGACAGGAAAGCCGGGGCTAAACGGCGAAACCCACTGGCAAGCCTTCCTGCGCAACACTGCCATGCCAACACTTAACTACTGCGTGCCTACCTAACACATCGCATGTACGCTTGCGCCGTGGGGTTTCGTTGCCTGATATATTTTGGCAACCGTGACAGCTGGGTTGCTCCTTCCCGCGCAGGCCTCGAACACGTCTAGTTATGTCTCGGTGAAATAAATAGTAGTGTGGCGCAGAATGAAAAACCACACACAACATAATCATCGGCGTCAAGTACTGGGGCGATGTCACGGGGTCGCAAGGCCTCATCATGGAAATCGCGATGTGCGAGATGTTCAAGGCGCGTGTGAAAATGAGCGAGCCCGTGTTCACGCTCGAACAACATATCAACTAGGTTACTTGAGAGGTTGTTCGAGCGTGAATACGAGGTCGCTCATTTTCGTGCACGCCTTGAACATATCGCACTAGGCCATCCCCATTGCGAGACCTCCTGATTCATCCACATCGTGCTAACACTCAACGTTTTTCATGTGGGTTTCCATCCTAATATGCGGGGGGCAGGGAGGGAGAGGGGAGCGTGGCAGGAGGCGAAATCTACCTCGGCCGTCCGCGAGGCTTGAACTTCAAGCGCCCGACATTGCGGCGTGCACACCAAAGCGCAGCAGGAGCACGTACAGCAAGCTACCACCCATGTGGGGCTTCAGACACTACCGCCTCGGTATGCGTGGTGGCTTGCTGCCGACAGCGCGTGCGCTTATCTGCTGCACAGAAGGTCAAGAAGAGTACGCTGATAGCGTGGTCAGACAAAGGATGGTGGGATTAAAATACGGCGTAGGCGATCATCTCCCTGACCAGACCGGCTTTCGCACGCGCTTTGTACAATAACGGGTGGGAAGGGGTCTTGTGATGTCGGCAAGGCTGAGACGATCGTTGAAGTTATGGGCGACGGCCACAAACAACGTCGCGAGCTGTGCACACCAGCAGCAACAGCAGCGGTGGCATCAGCATTCGTGACCATGGCACGTGTTTTACCCTCTCTGAGGTAACAATGTATCGAACTGATACGGCCAATAATGTACGTGGTATCACATACCTGGTACAGTAGACGTGCGAGGTTAATCATATATAATAGTAGCCGTAGAACACAAGAATGAAGTGTGTGTGTTTGGTTTTTAGTATTTACACTACGACATGTCGTGTTCGCGCTACCTTGAACGAAGCCATACAAAAAACAAAACGCTTACCGGAGCCAATCAGATGACGACAATGCGTGTATCGTCATTGTGACCACAGACTATTAATAGATGCTGACGATCAACCACTATGGCGCCCTTGTAAATGACAACAACAACAACAACAACAACAACAACAACAACAACAAACGCAATGCGTTATAATTCCCCATGCGTACAAACCGCAATTTGGCATCTTACCGTCAAGTCTAACCGAGCGATATTGTACGTACAAGTTCCTAGGCGGAACGAAATGCCTCGAGACACTGATTAAACACCTTCACTTCCAGCCATTAGAGCTCACGGCTTTGATGGTATTGATGGCGCACTGCTGCTTGGCCCTTTTGCAGCGTCGACGATACCAAATCCACTTCTCCTAGGATGAGGACGCGTACACGTCCTCGTCCTCGTCCTATTGAGAAGGGGCGTTCGGTATCGTCGACCGCGGCCGCTGCAAAAACACTAACCATAAGTACACCTTAAAGACCATCAAACTGGTAAAAGCTGTGATGGGTGGAAGGTTATCGAGAGAAAGAACGGCGTATGCGCGTGTAGCGGGGATCGGGAGAAATGTCCGCGAATGCGCGTGAAGCGCGGATTAGCGACGAACAGGCTTACCGACGTACAGCAGGCGTTTCGAGTTCACCGTCATCCTAGGGGAAAGGGGGTTTGGCATCGCTCACCGCGGGAGCTGCGAAGAAAATCAACACGGTCTGCTCAATCAGCACTATCAAGCCGGTGGGCTATGCGCTGTGATGGCTGGAAGGAAGGGTGTTGCAGACTCTGGTGGCTTTTGTTTCCCTAGGGTCATGTATCGCTACGTAAGCTTTGGTGGTAAGTCGTCAAGACTTCTGCTTATACGCATGGCGATAGTTGAAACTGCTTGTAAACTTGTGTGCGGGTCAAGCACATCTCCGTTTCTCGTTTCGTTCGTTATTTTGGGACCACTACGCCTGGCGCGGACGCTTCAAACAAACTCGAATGGGGTCCCTGTGTATTTTTCACCGTCAAAATTAGAAACTCGTATTTCCAAAGAATCCAATGATTGCAGTACAATTTAATTCAATGCGAGTCCATGAGGGAAAGAAAGGGCTGAATTCTTCTCGTGATGAAAATTCAAGGCACGAACCGTAGTGGGGGGGGAGGGAGAAGCGCGTACTTGGTGACCCCGGATCTGAGTTACGACTAGGAATAAGGAGAGAGGAAAGAAAGGCGAAAGATAATTAATGGGGTGGGAAAAAAAAGGGAAATACAAAATACGATAACAGCTGAGTACAGCTGCGATACCGCAATATTTTCCTCTTGCGGGTAAATTCCGCGCTTGGCAGTATTTTTTCTTGTTTCCAAAAATAGCTCTTTCACCTTTTAGCATATCGCCGCGGTGTTTCGAGCGGCTTCAAATAGTGTACTAGCGCGAAAACGATAAATCGTAGTGCAAATGAAAAAAAAACGGAACCACAAAGTTAGCACTTACGGTGTTCGACTAAATCGTCATGATATATCTTCTCATCCATTGTTGTACGGGGGGAATTCTGGAACTTGTTGGCAACGGGAGATGCTAGGGTTCACCATGTGAGCGCCCCCCCTCCTTTGTCTCACCAAGCGATTAGCGTATTTTTTTCCGACCTTCTTTGCCTTAGATACGCGTGCGCGTTGCTTGTGTCGGCATCGAGAGCCGCCATGCATACCGAGGCGGTAGTGTTCCAAGCCTGACGAATAGTTGGTAGCTTGCTGAGGTGCTACTGTTGTGTTTCAGAGTGTACCGGTGCGTCGCAACGTCGGGCGCTTCAAGGTCAGCCGCTCGGACGGCCGAGGTAGCGCTCGCCTCATGCCACCCCTCACCCCTCTTGCCCGCCACGGCCCTCTTGCCCCCCACGCATAAGTACGAGAAGACAGACAAACAATCAGCATAGGATGTTTTAGCTACGTCACAGAATTCAAAGAAATCGTTATGGAGATGGCAACCTGCGACACGTTCGAGAATTGTAGGGGAAAGAGCGACCCGGCATTCACCCTGACTCAACATGTCAAGCTAGTTACTTGACACGCCAATCAAGTAACTTATCGACATGCTGTGCGAGCGTGAACACGGGGTCGCTCTTTCCACTACAGGCCTGGAACATACTGAACTATCACAGGCCGCCATCCCCATAACGGTTGCCTCGGACTCCGTGACATCCCACAAAACATTTTATGCTGATGATGATAGCATGTTTTCTCATGCTGATATGTGAGGGGCAACAGTGGGGGGGGGGGGGGGGGGGCGTGGCATGAGGTAAGTGCCATCTCTGTCGTCCGAAATGCTGAACTTCAACCGCCTGGCGTTGCGACGTACACACCAAAGCGCAGCAGTAGCACCAAAAGTAAGCTACCATCCGCGCGCGGCTTCGGACACTATCGTCTCGGTATGCGTAGCGGCTCGCTGGCAACACGCGTGCGCCTATCTACTGCAAAGAAGGCCACGAAGAGTACGCTGATCGATCGCGTGGCGAGACAAAGGAGGGTGGGCTCACATGGCAAAGGCGAAAATCTCCCAGACCAGACCGGTTCCCGATACCCCTTGAGGAGGAATGGATGGAATGGTTGTATAACTAATCGACCGCCAAACAAACTGTCGCCAGCTGTGCACGGCGGCAGCAACAGCAGCAGCAACAGTGCTTATTACGAGCGTTACTGTCCCTGGGGCAACAGGCTATCGAACTAATAATGCCAACAGTGCACGTGGTATCATAGAGACGTACGAGGTGAATAATACACAACAGGTAGTGTTTTCGTCTACTTTTTATTTTATTTGCACGATGTTTCCGTGTTCGCGATCTTTGAATGAAGCCACGCAAAAACAGAACACCGGTCCCGAGATATTTATGAAACACCAACGTGTGTATCGTTATTATGATGACCACCGACTAGACGATGGAGACGAACTACAATGCGGTCGTTGTCAGCAGCAGCAACAACAAGCACAATGCATTGTCATTCTCCATGCGTACAATTAACAGCCATGACATCTTACCGCTCAACCTTACGTAGGATACAAATTCCTACGGAAACAAGTGCCACCAGGCACTGGAGCACCCTTCCTTTCAGTCACCACAGCTCACCGGTGTGATGGTCTTAATTGCGCAGGCGCCTGATATTCCTGCGTCGCTACGGTGGATGATGCCGAGCCCCCCTTCCCCTAGAACGACAGTGTCCTTCAAACACTGCTACACCCGGGTGAGCCCGTTGGCCGCCCACTCGCGCCTACACGCGGAAGTGTCGTCCTTGAAAAAGCACGACACTTGCGCGTGCAGGCTCAAGGGGGCGTCAGCGGACCCGCCCACGTACAGCAGCGGTTCGAGGACACACTTCGGTCTAGAGGAAGGGGGTTTCGGAATCATCCACCGCCAGAGATGCAAGAAGACGCAGAAAATCTATGCAATCAAGACAATCACACCCGTGAGATGCAGCCGTGACAGCCCACCGATGTGATGGTCTTGATTGCGTAGGTCCTCTGGTCCTGTTGCATCGTCCGCGATTGGCGATGTCGAGCCCCCCGTAAGGGCGGCAATTGCGTGTGTCGGCGTGAGTTAGCGGTTGACGGACTCACCCACGCACAGCAGCGTCTCGAGGACACCGTCGTCCTAGGGGAGGGGGGGCTCGGCATTGTCCACCATCAGCGGTGCAACAAGACTAGATAGTCTACACCAGTGAGCTGTAGCCATCACAGCTCACCGGTGTGANGGGGGGGGGCGTGGCATGAGGTAAGTGCCATCTCTGTCGTCCGAAATGCTGAACTTCAACCGCCTGGCGTTGCGACGTACACACCAAAGCGCAGCAGTAGCACCTACAGTAAGCTACCATCCGCGCGCGGCTTCGGACACTATCGTCTCGGTATGCGTGGCGGCTCGATGGCAACACGCGTGCGCCTATCTACTGCAAAGAAGGCCACGACGAGTACGCTGATCGATCGCGTGGCGAGACAAAGGAAGGTGAGCTCACATGGCGCAGACGGTCAACCATCCTACCAAACCGGTTCCGAAGACCTCTTGTAAAAGAATGGATGGAATGGTTGTATAACTAGTCGACGGCCAAATAAACTGTCGCCAGCTGTGCACGGCGGCAGCAACAGCAGCAGCAGCAACAGTGTATATTAAGAGCGTTACTGTGCCTGGGGCAACAGACTATCAAACGAATAATGCCAACAATGCTCGTGGTATCGTAGAGACGTACGAGGTGAATAATACAGAAACCGTAGACAACAGGTAGTGTTTTCGTCTACTTTTTAGTTTTTTGTTTTTTTGCACGATGTTTTCGTGTTCGCGCTCTTTGAATGAAGCCACACAAAAACAGAACACCGGTCCCGAGATATTTAGGAAACACCAACGTGTGTATCGTTATTATGATGACCACCGACTAGACGATGGAGACGAACTACAATGCGGTCGTTGTCAGCAGCAGCAACAACAAGAACGATGCATTATCATTCTCCATGCTTACAATTAACAGCCATGACATCTTACCGCTCAACCTTACGTAGGATACAAATTCCTACGGAAACAAGTGCCACCAGACACTGGAGCACCCTTCCTTTCAGTCACCACAGCTCACCGGTGTGATGGCCTTAATTGCGCAGGCGCCTGATATTCCTGCGTCGCTACGGTGGATGATGCCGACCCCCCCTGCCCCTAGAACGACAGTGTCCTTCAAACACTGCTACACCCGGGTGAGCCCGTTGGCCGCCCACTCGCGCCTACACGCGGAAGTGTCGTCCTTGAAAAAGCACGACACTTGCGCGTGCAGGCTCAAGGGGGCGTCAGCGGACCCGCCCACGTACAGCAGCGGTTCGAGGACACACTTCGGTCTAGAGGAAGGGGGTTTCGGAATCATCCACCGCCAGAGATGCAAGAAGACGCAGAAAATCTATGCAATCAAGACAATCACACCCGTGAGATGCAGCCGTGACAGCCCACCGATGTGATGGTCTTGATTGCGTAGGTCCTCTGGTCCTGTTGCATCGTCCGCGATTGGCGATGTCGAGCCCCCCTTAAAGGGCGGCAATTGCGTGTGTCGGCGTGAGTTAGCGGTTGACGGACTCACCCACGCACAGCAGCGTCTCGAGGACACCGTCGTCCTACTTAATAGGGGAGGGGGGGCTCGGCATTGTCCACCATTAGCGGCGCAACAAGACTAGATAGTCTACACCAGTGAGCTGTAGCCATCACAGCTCACCCGTGTGATGGCCTTGACTGTGTAGCATCTCTAGTCTTCGTGCAGTGCTCGCGCTGGACGATGCCGAGCCCCCCCCCCCCCCAGTAGGGCGACGGTGTTCTCGAAACGCTGCTGTACGTGGGTAAACTCGTTAGCCGCTAATTAACAGGAACACGCGCAAGCATCGTCCTTTCTGCAGTACGGCGCTTGTGCGTGTACGCGTGAGTTGGGTGACAACGGGCGCAACCCCGCACAGAAGCGTTTCGAGGACACGGTTGTCCAAGGGGAAGGGGGGTTCAGCATCGTCCACCAACAGCAGCGCACGAAGATCAGACACCCTACGCAATCAAGACCACCACTCCGGTGAGCTGCAGCCGTCACAGCCCATCAGTGTGATGGTTTTGATCGTCTAGACTCTCTGGCATTATTGCAAGCGCCCGCGGTGGACGATGCCGAACTCTCTTTCCCCTACCACGACGTTGTCCTCGAAACGCTGCTGTGCGTGGGTGAGCCCGTTAGCCGCCAACCCACGCGGGAACGTGTCGGCGTGAGGTAGTGACTACCAGGCTCACTTACGTACAGCAACGATTCGAGGATAGCATTTGTCCTAGGGGAAAGAAGGTTCGGCATCGTCCGCCGTCAACGACGCAACAAGACTAGAAAGTCCACCGCCAGCGACGCAATAAGACTAGAAAGTCTACGCAATCCAGACCATCAAACCGGTGGGCTGCAGCTTCCAGATACACATCACTACGTATTGTCTTGTTGTATTCCGGGTTTCTCCTTACGCGGAGCGTCAAATAGGCACTTCAGCCCCGCGTTGAGCGCCTAGTTCTAAGAGACGGCAAAGTAGAGCGGCAGGGGTATGAGATTTACGTGCACCGACGTCACCCACAAAAATAACACCAAGACCAATAACGAGCTCAAACACCAGGCTAGCGGAAACGCTCTGGGTAGACATGCCGTAAACCCAAGCCACAACAATGGCACCTAACCACATGCCACGCATGGACTACCCGGTGTCCCCTTGCCGCGAGGGAAACGAAAAAAACAAACGGACCTGTACAACGGCGAGGGCGTCCATCCTGTCCTTCAGTAAAACAGCCAGAGCGTCTGACACCAGTTGCTCTTGCTTAAATCGGTCCTAAGGCAAAAGGGTTGTTTGACGGACGCACCCGGCACAGAGAGTGTGCGAGCTCGTGAATGGTGTTGTCATTTGGTTCGGGGGGGGCATCAAAATGTGTTCCTGCCGTAGCATATGCTGCATGTTCGTTTCCGCCTTGTGAACCTTGGATTATCGGAAGAAAACATCGCGCAAAACACATGAAGCGTAGACATCATATGTTTTTTATCAATAGTTATAAAACCCATCGCAGCCCTTGCCGAGGCAACGCAGGTTCTTTGCCGCTTCACGCTTCCTCGAATTGACACGGGGGGTGCGCGTCGCGCGGGGTTGTGTAATTCGACAACTGGTCAACCAATGCAACTCAGCAGCGCCAGCAACATCCCCGGCATGTCCTACAAAAATAGTAACAAATGTTGGAAACGGCGACTCGCCACGAACAATTTGAAGTTCCTCTCGGCTTCTCCGCTCGTTGGCGGTACAACGCAACCTCTCCCTTGATTTCTTCCAGGCGCGTCCATCAATAGTCTTGATATTTTCGAGCCTTCTGCGAGCATGCTGCATGCTCGCAGAAGGCTGGAAATGATCACGGCTGCTGGTGGAAGCTACAGAGAGAAAAGAAGGGAGAAGTCGCGGTGTATCGCCAACGAGCAGAGAGAGGAAGTTCAAGTTGTTCGTGGCGAGTCGCCGTTTTCAACATTAGTTACCATTTTTGTACGACATGCCGGGGATGCTGCTCGGCCAGCGCACTTTCTGTCTGACTGGTATCCACTTCAGCTGTGCTTCGAGAGCAGTGGATGGAGTTGGTACTAGTTCGAGGGAAGGTGTGCTCACCGAGACATTGAAGCATGTGCGAAGAAGGCTCAATGTAGATATCATAGCGCGACTATTCCACGAAGCGTATGGATGAAAGGAAGGGAAAAGGTTGTGGTGTACGAGTAGCAAACGAGCAGAGGAGGCCGAGACGAACCTCATGTTGGGGGTCACGGTGAGACGCCGTCTTCAATATTTGTTATATAATCGGGAAGAAGAGTCACAAGGACAAGCAAGCGATATTATTATTATTGGTTGGGATTGTTGCTTCTGCTACTGCTGCTGCTGCTGCTGCTTATTACGGTGACGGCGGGAGAACCTGCCTCACAAACGAACGTCTGATGACAAAAGGGAGGGACGAAACGCTGCTGTACGTGGGTAAACTCGTTAGCCGCTAATTCACAGGAACACGCGCAAGCATAGTCCTTTCTGCAGTACGGCGCTTGTGCGTGTACGCGTGAGTTGGGTGACAACGGGCGCAACCCCGCACAGAAGCGTTTCGAGGACACGGTCGTCCAAGGGGAAGGGGGGTTCAGCATCGTCCACCAACAGCGGCGCACGAAGATCAGACACCCTACGCAATCAAGACCACCACTCCGGTGAGCTGCAGCCGTCACAGCCCATCAGTGTGATGGTTTTGATCGTCTAGACTCTCTGGCACCTTATTGCAGCGCCCGCGGTGGACGATGCCGAACCCTCTTTCCCCTACGACGACGTTGTCTTCGAAACGCTGCTGTGCGTGGGTGAGCCCGTTAGCCGCCAACCCACGCCGGCACGTGTCGGCGTGAGGTAGTGACTACCAGGCTCACTTACGTACAGCAACGATTCGAGGATAGCATTTGTCCTAGGGGAAAGAGGGTTCGGCATCGTCCGCCGCCAACGACGCAACAAGACTAGAAAGTCTACGCAATCCAGACCATCACACCGGTGGGCTTCAGCTTCCAGATACATATACAGTATATCACTACGCATTGACTTGTTGAATTCCGGGTTTCTCCTTACGCGGAGCGTCAAATAGGCACTTCAGCCCCGCGTTGAGCGCCTAGTTCGAAGAGACGGCAAAGTAGAGCGGCAGGGGTAAGAGATTTACGTTGCACCGAAGACACCCACAAAAGAACCACCAAGACCAATAACGAGCTCAAACACCAGGCTAGCGGAAACGCTCTGGGTAGACATGCCGTAAAAGCAAGCCACAACAATGGCACCTAACCACATGCCACGCAGGACTACCTGGTATCCCCTTGCCGCGCAGGGAAACGAAAAAAACAAACGAACCTGCACAACGGCGAGCGCGTCCATCCTGTTCTTCAGTAAAACAGCCAGGGCGTCTGACACCAGTTGCTTTTGCTAAAATCGGTCCTATGGCGAAAGGGTTGTTTGACGGACGCACCCGGCACAGAGAATGTGCGAGCTCCTGAATGGTGTTGCCTTTTGGTTCGGTGGGGCATCAAGGTGTGTTCCTGCTGTAGCACATGCTGCATGTATGTTTTCGTATGCTGCATGTATGTTTCCGCCTTGTGAACCTTGGGTTATCGGAAGAAAACATCGCGCAAAGCACACGAAAGCGTATGACATCATATGCTTTTTATCAATAGTTATAAAACCCATCGCAGCCCTTGCCAAGGCAAAGCAGGTTATTTGCTGCTTCACGATTCCTCGAATTGACACGGCGGGTGCGCGTCGTGCGGGGTTGCGTAATTCGACAACTGGTCAACCAATGCAACTCAGCAGCGCCAGCAACATCCCCGGCATGTCCTACAAAAATAGTAACAAATGTTGGAAACGGCGACTCGCCACGAACAATTTGGAGTTCCTCTCGGCTTCTCCGCTCGTTGGCGGTACAACGCAACCTCTCCCTTGATTTCTCCCAGGCGCGTCCATCAATAGTCTTGATATTTTCGAGCCTTCTGCGAGCATGCTGCATGCTCGCAGAAGGCTGGAAATGATCACGGCTGCTGGTGGAAGCTACAGAGAGAAAAGAACGGAGAAGTCGCGGTGTATCGCCAACGAGCAGAGAGAGGAAGTTCAAGTTGTTCGTGGCGAGTCGCCGTTTTCAACATTAGTTACCATTTTTGTAGGACATGCCGGGGATGCTGCTCGGCCAGTGCACTTTCTGTCTGACTGGTATCCACTTCAGCTGTGCTTCGAGAGCAGTGGATGGAGTTGGTACTAGTTCGAGAGAAGGTGTGCTCACCGAGACATTGAAGCATGTGCGAAGAAGGCTCAATGTAGATATCATAGAGCGACTATTCCACGAAGCGTATGGATGAAAGGAAGGGAAAAGGTTGTGGTGTACGAGTAGCAAACGAGCAGAGGAGGCCGAGACGAACCTCATGTTGGGGGTCACGGTGAGACGCCGTCTTCAATATTTGTTATACAATCGGGAAGAAGAGTCACAAGGACAAGCAAGCGATATTATTGGTTGGGATTGTTGCTTCTGCTACTGCTGCTGCTGCTGCTGCTTATTACGGTGACGGCGGGAGAACCTGCCTCACAAACGAACGTCTGATGACAAAAGGGAGGGGAGGGGGTGTCGCGTAAGCAGGATGGAGATAATAATTTAGGAAGGAAGAGGAATCCAATACGTACGTATCTCTCGGCCGCGTGGAAGCCCCTTTGATTAGTATATTGCACGCTGGAACGAAGTGAGTTAGTTTGAAATACACCTTCGATAGCCAATGACGAAAAAAAAAATCTTTCGATTGAGCCTGTTTTCACGGTGGGGTTCTACCTGTAGAGCTCGTGGTGGCGTCGCTACAGAGGGATCTTGGGGGGGGGGGGGGTGTGAAGATCTCGATAACTGACAGCGACCCGTATCGAACATGCCCGCACAAAACTTGGAAAATTAAGTAGTAATTTTCTCTTTTTCTTCCCAAGCCCCCCTTCAAAGGACGAAACAAAACTCCTGGTATGCGATAGAAGAAAAAAACAGATCCAGCATGAAGATCAAAGATCTACCCCGAGCCCTATCGATAGAAACGGTACGTACACGAAGCGCGTGAACGTACACAAATACTACTGCTGCGGCCTACGGCCTACGGCATAATTTAGTACTTCTATTCATATTACATATACAGATAGTATTACTAATAATGTTTTTGGATACTGTAAAACTATGTTCGAAATACGGCAGTACAAAAATGAATTATCTTTTGCCTCTCCGTCGTGCCCCTGTTTGCTTTTTGTTTTCTTGTTTCTATAGTTTTCTTCGTACAGGTTGGTTCAAGGTCAACACCCTTTTTTTTCCCCCCATCCAAGGTCGGCACCGTTTGTTCGAGTCAGACCCTGGAAAATTGCTCGTGTTATATTTAATATGAGCGCCCGCCAAACTGTGACGGAATGGTTTCGATTTTAATTTTGTGTTTTCGCCGGATATCGCCGGAAATTAGTCCATACATGAGTGTTTTTTGCTTTATATTCGGGCATCCTGGGACCCCAAATTTTGAATTTCAAGCGAAATAAAATAAACGCATATTTTGGCGATGTGGAAATCTATATTTACGTATAACAGGACATTAATGGCTGGAAAAAATCCGCCACACATGGCAGTACGGCACACCACACTCCATTATGATCAGATCGCACTCAGCTTGCAAAAATGAGTTTGGGCGAAATCCTCGATCTCACAGCTATTTTTTTTTTTTTATTTTTACAACTATAAATTGCAATTTTTAGATCAGAAATACAGGTATTAATAGTATGGTCTCGTGCCCTCTACTTGGTAATATATAGGATTTAGTCTGCGCTTGACACCATATGATCATGTCGTTACATGTGATACTAACACATGGACACTGAATCCTTTGAAATGTAGACACTTTAGCTGGTTTCCCCGAGAAACCGAACGAGAAACCGACCGAGACGTGTTCGCTTTCGTTTTTTATTTCGGTTGGAGAACATGGCGATCTATCGAATCTCTCGCCCTCAAAGGTCAGTGGGTATTTGCGTATTTGCTGGTGTTCCCGTTTTCCCCTCCAGCTGCGTTTATATTTTATAACATATAGCGCTCTCTTACACCTGTGGTTACACCCGCGGCTCGAGCAGACAAAAACCGACCCTGTGGGGTCGCTGCTAAAGGCAGAGCTTAAGCCTGCTTAAACACGAGTTTTTTCTCGTGAAAAAAAAAAGAGAAAATCTTGCAAGAAACAAAACGAAACAGTATACACAGCCATTTCTGAAAACAAAAAGCGCAAAACACCAAATCCAAGAAGTTTGCATGAAAAGAACCCCTGTCAAACAACTACTGTAGATATTTTCGTCACTTCGTATGGAAATTGTTTTTGCTAAAGGGCAATAAACCGTTGCAATAACCCTTAAACCAAAGTTGTCCTTGTGTTATTAGTCCCCTGTTTGAACAAGCCCTGATACGTGCATAATTCGGCCGGGAAAAGGCACCGGTTAACAAGAAATGCCTTCCAACCCAGAGAAACCTGTGGTTCTACCGCGCGTCTATATAAGAAGAAGAATCATCCGCCTCTTGGAGTAAAATGCACTGTTCCCAAAAAGGGGGTGCAGTACTTGTAGTAAAACGGTTCAAGTAGTGGGGGCATTCACGTATTTTAGTGACTTTGGCTTTGTTCCTTCTTGCAACTCAACAATTTCACCCCCGAAGTCCGACTCACCGCACCACAGTCCGCGGTCAGACACTTGTACGCCCACGAAGTTCGTAGGGCCATCCGAAAGGCAGATCAACGTGTTGTCGAGATAGTGACGAAGACATGGTTGGGTGTCATTTCGCCTGGTAGAGTTGACCGTTTCGATCACCGTCTACAGTAGTGACCGCTATTGTCGTTGGAGGTGCAGTACGTAAACACTACTTGCGCAGCTGGAAACACGTTTTTTTCCTTGTCTACCTGCAGAATAGTCGGTTTCGCGCGGCCTCTTCCACAGTCCCATTAATGCACGTAACGTTTGAAACATCACGTCCATCCCTACAGCTTGTACATGTTGTACAATTTGAACCACGACGTCCTACAAAACAGTTGTTTTTTTCTTGACGCTGCGCTGGTTGTAGTCAGCTTCAAAGCCGACGCGACGGAAGGCTTACAATATATTCACAGCGTCGGGGTCATTAATTGCGATCACAATCTCGACAACACGTTGATGTGCCACTCAGATGGCCCTATGGGTTTCGTGGGTAAAGTGACTGAACCCACTCAGCGCATCATGTGGTGAGTGGCGTCAGTCACTTTGCCTATGAGGCCCGTAGGGTCATTCGAGCGGTAGATCAACATCCTGTCGACGTTGTGGTCGCAATGAATGATCTCGATGCCGTGCATATAGCCCAAGCCTTCGGTCGCGCCTTCTACGGCACTGGCCAAAAACCACACAGCGTATAAGAAAAACTAAACAGGTAATAATAGTGAAGGGAAGATGTTTCAGTAGTGTGCAAATGGGACACGCAAAACCGGCTGTTCTGCAGGTAGACAATAAAGCGCTAATTTTCCAACTGCGACGGTGATGTTTACTTACTGCATCTTACAATAGTAATATCCGTCACTGAACGGTGACTGAAACGGTCGCCTCCACGGCGTGGGAGTTTTCCACCAACAACGTTTTTTCGTTCGTATCCGTACGATACGATACTATCGTACACCATGTACGCCTTAAACATCATCAAACTGGTAAGCTGTGATGGCTAGGAGGATATCGGGAGAAAGGACGGCGCTTGCGTTTGTAGGCGCGAGTTTGCGGCTAATCGGCTCACCCACGTACAGCAGCGTTTCGAGGACACAGTCGTCCTACGGGAAGGGGAGATATGCATCATCCACCGCGGCCGATGTCGATAAATACACAGAAGGAGTCCGCGATAAAGGATCTCAAACCGGTGAGCTCTAATGGCTGGAAATATATCGGGAGAAAGAAAGGCGGATGCGCGTTTACATAGGCGCCAACTAGCGTCGAACGGGCTCACCTACGTACAGCAGCATTTCGACGACACAGGCGTCCCGGGGGAAGGGGGGTTCGGCATTGCCCACCGTGGGCGCTGCAAAAAGACTGAAACGGTTGACGCAACCAAGAACGCCAATCCGGTGGGCTGTGAGCTGTGATCGCTGGAAGGAAGGGTGTTGAAATGTCTGGTTGCCTTATTTATCTCGTATATTATACAAAAGAAGCGAAATAAGCAGGAAAATAAACAAAAGGGAAACGAAAAGCAGACCTTATAAAAACAGGCAGAAAAGGGAATCGGGAGAAGTATGGAAAGGCGACAGGAGGTCCGGGAGGCCGTGCGCTAGCCTCTTACAGCCTTACCCCGGGAAGGGCCGGTCGAGGAAGGACGAATTAGTGAAAGATGCGCTGAACGATTTGGTGCGCCGCGTCTACTACGAGTTGAGAATATTGGGCGAGGAAGGAGGGGGCGTTATTTAGTATTTTCGTTGGAGGGGTGTTGAGACACCTCATACGGTGGCATAAGACAATACCACGTATCAAGAGATGAGAAGGAATCTGCCTTGTTTGCGCAAAACGCACAGCACAAACAAACTGTGCTTATCTAGAAAACGCATCGTCTTGATGTGAGAAGCCGAAGCCGCAGGTACAAAGTGCACAAACAACTCAGAAACACAAACCACGGTAGTCAATGATACCAGAGGGTACACCATCAGCTTTGAGAGGTGCCCACGAAAAAAACAACGAATCACAGCTGACTGCAGTAGAAAAGCATCATCGGCGACGATATGATATTTGGCAAAACATGGTACTGTTGTAGATCACAACTTACAAAAGGTTTGGTGTTGTATCATTGCTGTACAAAATATGGTCCCCCTCAGTTTTCTTAGTCTTTCGGGGAATGTTTCTGAGTGATCAACGTTGAAGGTCTTGCTGCACATTGTCGGCTATCAAACATATACACAAGTATGCACACTCACCCCGACAAAGACTTCCGATTCTTAGACGACCGACACGCTTGAGACCTTGTCGTCAAGTCTCAAGCCGGCGCAATCTCCCCAGACCCCAGACTGCCTCCACGTTCTCCCACACTGCTCAAAGTCGCAGCAAACGACCAAAACCGCGAAAACAACGAAGGCAACAGCAAACAGTTTTTACACGCAACAGCTCAAGATCGGGCACAGATGGAGGGATCGTCAAGAAAAAAAATGTGGCGTCGAGGTGGCTATTAATAAGAGCAAGACGATGCTATTTACATGTCCCGGATGCACAAAAGTACGATATTCGGGAGAAAAGGGCTCCGCGCGTGCAGCAGATTCGAGATATACGGATAGTAATTTTACATATATACTGTTTGTGCCGGCGTTTCCGCTTTCGTCGGATTCGGAGGCAACACCGAGCTACAGCGAAGCTCTCACGTCTCTCACTCACTCACTCACTCACACACTCACACAGATGAGGCAGTTCAATGTTGTATTTTCGCATCTGCTCGGAAAAGGTTGCTGGTCATCAGGCAGGTGGCTTTGTACGAGGCAACCCCCCCCTCGAGATCGTAAACAAAAAATAAGCCTTTGCCCACCTGTCTTGTTCCCTTGTTTATAAGCTACCCAGAGCAGCCGATACCGAGGCAGGGCCTTGCTTCCCTCCTCACGGCAGGGAGGGAGGAAGAAGGTGTTGTTGTTGTTGTTGCTGTCGTCGGGTTGGGAGAAGCAGACCTCGCGTGCAGATTTCTTCTTTGTTTCTGGCGAGCACCATATACTACCTATAAATAGGATTCCGGGCATGTTGAGCCTGAGTACGTACGCAGAGAAGTGATGTTGGGAGAAGGTGGAGGACGAAGAGTGAGGCTGTGCGGCTTTCGTGTTCTCCGATTTTGATATGAGATATGTATGAGATATTTTGACTCTCGACGACGACGGCAACGAACGGCTCTCGCTGCTGTAGGATGATGACAGCGGCATAATAACTAGTTCTGCAGTCTATTAATAGAGGCGCAGCTTGAATACAACAACAACAACAACAACAACAATAATAAACACCGCAGAGCTGATACTTACTAAAAAATAAAGTCAAGATCGCGAAATGCCAACCAACCAACTTTCAAAGTTCAAGATCGAGTTAGGGTGACCAAACAGCCAACCAGGTGAAATAGTTTCGGCGAAATTCTCGATCTCTCAGCTGAGGTGTCTTGTTTTACTATAATTATTTTTGGGCAGCGGCCAAAAAGAGGTATACCTTGTCCGTTTGCGGCCAAAAACAAGTACATACTTAAAGTCAAGTAAAAAACGCACTCCACGTGCCCTGACATTGGTCCAAAACTCGTTGTACCTGTTTTTGCCTCTTTTAAACCCAGGTATACCTGATTTTGTCTACTCTACTTGACTTTCGCCTTTTTTTGTCGTTTTTAAGCCAATCAGAGGCCCTTCATAGTTCCACCCTATGCCCTCTATAATAATGCCGACGTACGCGGAGACACCCCTTCTGCCTTCGCACCTCGCACCACACGCCACTCGAGCAACACACATATTATCTTCCTGCACACCTGCGCGAAGATAGAAGGCTCCCGTTAGGGATTGTGGTTGGCTTGGCATACCAGGGGTGTCGCAAGCTGAAAAAGGAGAATACAGCAGTAGGCGTTCGTTCCACGTACTATTTATAGCCGCTATTCGTATACGCAGCCACCGGGCGAGCACGAAGAACATGAAAAAACTCTACTTTGCGTTGCAAGGAACGGCGGGTTCGTGGGGTGCGTTTTAAACTTGATTTTAGTATATACCTGTTTTTGGCCCCGAACGAACCAGGTGTACCTGTTTTTGGCCGATGCCCATTATTTTTTGTAAAACAAGGAAAACAATCCGTACCCCCGCATCAGGGTACTTAAGCCATACATACCCCCCGATCCAACGTAGGGGGTCATCATACTGAACTCCACCAGCACTCTGCTCTTAAACACCCTTCTCCGGCTTGAAACAACACCGTGATCCCGTGCCAACCTGATCCCACCCGGACCTGAGCCCTCCAAACTGACCCAGAGGATATATCATTGTTAATAGCAGCCGGCAGGGCCAACTCGGCACCCTCACCCCGCGCAATGATTTGGAACATAGTTTTCATACTAAGTATAATATTACAGTACAATGTTTCTTGTCCGATCAGGGCACCAAGTGGGCCTTGCCGGCTGCTAAACACATACCAGGTACCTGGAACTTCGAAGTATCCTGGTTCAGTTTGGAGAGCTCAGGTCCGGGCAGGATCAGGGTGCTAAGCGAGGGTAGTGTACAGGCTGGTTCAAGTTAAACGGCGGAAATATGTTCCCCGGCCAACGTCCACGCCGTTTGTTCGGGTCAGACCGTGAAAAAGTGCACACGTCTTCTATGAGCCCCAACAAGAATTCGCCTGACGTTCTCTTTTTTTTTGTTTCTCCTGACTTCGTTCTTTGTTTTGCGCAAATTTAGGACCACCTTAGGGCCCATCTTAACGAAGACAGCAAAAATTCAATTTGGAAAATAAAATCCTATTTGAATGTGATTTCGCAAAAAAAAAATTGGTTTGCGTCCTATGGGGAATAGTGAATTGCTCGTTCAAATGTTTATGAAATCGAAAAAACGCAGCATGCGTCACAGCGCCCAGGTGAAAAAAATCGACGAGAGGAGACGAGAGGGAAAGCATGCGTCGACGCGTGCGCGCCGCCGCCAGCATACTTTTGCTTTTGACCGCCCAGGCTAGGAAGCTATCGCTCTCAGGGTCTCCTGGGTGGGCGTAGGGATCCCTGGAACGCCACGGGCAAGACAGGGGCGGCGATGGTGTTATCGAAGTCTTGAGCGTATCATGCTGTTTTTGGGTCGATCGCTCGGTTTTTTATCGGGTTGGAGCATCGAGCTGGTTGAAAAGTTGGGATTGCGACCGCCATGATTGGTTTTGAGGCGCCACCGCCGGGGTACGCTGTGCTATGGTCTATAGGCGTGGGCGCGGCTGTTGTCCCGGTGGCCTCGGGTTGTGGTTCACGTGTTGTCGCCTCGGTCGTGGTCATCGATGCCACCAAGAAATGACGAGATTGTACCGGGGGCGCTTTGCCCACCTGTCTTGTTCCCTTGTTTATAAGCTACCCAGAGCAGCCGATACCGAGGCAGGGCCTTGCTTCCCTCCTCACGGCAGGGAGGGAGGAAGAGGGTGTTGGTGCTGTTGCTGTCGTCAGGTTGGGAGAAGCAGACCTCGCGTGCAGATTTCTTCTTTGTTTCCGGCGAGCACCACATATTACCTATAAATAGGATTCCGGGCATGTAGAGTCTGACTACGTACGTAGAGAGGTGATGTTGGGAGAAGGTGGAGGACGAAGAGTGAGGCTGTGCGGCTTTCGTGTTCTCCGATTTTGATACGATATCTGTGTGAGATATTTTGACTCTCGACGGCAACGAACGGCTCTCGCTGCTGTAGGATGATGACAGCGGCATAATAACTATTTCTGCAGTCTATTAATAGAGGCGCAGCTTGAATACAACAACAACAACAACAACAACAACAACAACAACAACAACAACAACAACAACAACAACAACAACAACACAACAACAACAACAACAACAACAACAACAACAACAACAACAACAACAACAACAATAACAACAACAACAACAACAACAATAAACACCGCAGAGCTGATAATTATTAAAAAATTAAGTCAAGATCGCGAAATGCCAACCAACCAACTTTCAAAGTTCAAGATCGCGAAAGGGTGACCAAACAGCCAACCAGGTGAAATAGTTTCGGCGAAATTCTCGATCTCTCAGCTGAGGTGTCTTGTTTTACTGTAATTATTTTTGTGAAACAAAAACAAAAAAAGCAGGACCCCCGTATCAGGGTGCGCAAGTCATACATATCCGACCCAACGTAGGGGGTCATCATATTCCACCATAACTCTGCTCTTAAACACCTTTCTCCCGCTTGAAACAACACCCTGTTCCCGTGCGAACCTGATCCCACCCGGACCTGAGCCCTCCAAACTGACCCAGAGGATATACAGTATTGTTATTATTAGCAGCCGGCAGAGCCAACTCGGCACCCTGACCCCGTGCAATGATTTGGAACATTGTTTCCATACCAAGTATAATATTACAGTACAGCAGTGTTTCTTGTCGGATCAGGGTACCAAGTGGGCCTTGCCGGCTGCTAGTACATACCAGGTACCTGGAACTTCGAAGTATCCTGGTTCAGTTTGGAGGGCTCAGGTCGGGTAGGGTCAGGGTGCTAAGCAAGAGCAGTGCACATGCTGGTTCAAGTTAAACGACGGAAACATGTTCCCCGGTCCAAGTCCACGCCGTTTGTTCGATACAGACCGTGAATTTTAGCACACGTCTTCTATGAGTCCTTACCAAGAACTCGCCTAGCGTTGATATATATATTTTGTTTCTCTTGATTTTTCGTTTTTTGTTTTGGGCAAATTTGGGACCACCTTAGACCATATGTTTTCGGCGCAAAATAGAAAAAAAAAACGCAGGTCAGTCCTCGGGAAGGATGTAAAAAAAAAACGAGTGCGAAGTTTTAGGGTCTATCTCTAAGAATCGGCTCGGGGCATTTGGACTTTTGTGCGGACAAAGTGCAAACATTCGGCATTGCCTCGTAATTACTGCGTTTCAGTATAGACTCGATTGTTGGCGACGAATTTCGCTTAGTATTGAACCTTGGCAACTCAGATACTCGAACGTTTGCGCAAAAAAATGTACAGGCGTGCCTTGGAGTACCTGGCACCGGACTGCTCAGAAAAAAATAAAAATCCTTCTACGAGTATATATGGAAACGGCTGCCTCCTACTGACCGTATTTAAGGCCCGTGGTTGGTCGGGACACATTTTTTGCCACTATTCATAGTGCCAGCCCTGGGACCTCAACCAAAAAAACGGCCATGTCGCCCTCTTCCGCTGTTCATGGCGATCAGTATGATACTCGTATCAATTATGCCCCATTCGAGTAGATGCTGCTGCCGGCATTCGTGGGGGAGATACTTTCCGTCTTTTTACTTGAACCAGCTTGTATTAATAGTATATACCTACCGTAGTAGAAACGGAGTTATGGTGTAGTATAAGTAACTTTTTACGTCGGGTCTGGGGGTACGCCTTGCGTATATACCCCCAGAGTATATATCATATGGGGGTACGGAATTTTTCAATTCCAAGTACTGTGCGTTAACCCTTTTCACCGGCGTTCATCGGGGGTATTCAGCAATGGTGTGGGGTTTGGTTTGCAGCGGTACGTTCGAATTTTCGATTTGTCAAATTCTCGATGCAGAATGTTTAACATTACATTACAGTACAGTAGTGGTCCCTCTATAATGCCGGTGCCCTATATAATGCCGGTGAAATCGCTTGGCACGGCCGGAACCCGCTTTAATGCCGTACCGGCGTTATACCGGGCACGCCCGTTATAATGTATATTGCCGGTTCCGCCACTTGGGTGCCCCTCAATAATGCCGGTTCATTAGTTAGGCCGCCTTTTCTACCCCCTGTTGCTGTACATCTACATCGACACACAAGCACCAGATCAACAGAAGTAGTAGTACACCTACCGGCACCACCAGCAGAGGAACACCATGCCCTGCGCAGCCGGTGAACTGTGCACTTTGAGGGAACTCACGCCAGTAGCCTCTGACGGCCACCCATGTCGGGGAGGGTGTGGTGGGCGACTGCACGGCTTCTGTGGTGAACCAGAGCATGAGGGCGGAAGCGAAATCCACCGCATCTGCCCTCGATGCGCTGCCGCCAAGCAATCCGCCAACGCATCGAAGGCTTCCGCGAGCAAGCAGCCGGTACCAGCCACGGGTCTCTTTGGTGCGGGAGGGTCGAAGCGCGCGAAAGCTGCTGGAGGGAAGCAACCCCACCCCAACCCCTCATCACATTGTACTCTTGTTCACTTATTGCCTTCAGTGGTGCACTCTAAAACTCAATGATTCTTCAATAGTGCCGGTATCGGCATTATTGAAGAGTCCCAAATCGTGAATAACGCCGAATCGGCATTAATCACGAATAATGCCTGTGCCCGCTATAATGCCGGTATCGAGGCCTGGCACACACCGGCATTATAGAGGGACCACTACTGTAATATTTAATAGTGTACAACACACTCTGTACGTGATACATGAGAGCTACTAAGAAAACAGGCAATACGAGTAGGACCAAAAAGACAGGCTGCCATTCACCGGAAAACAATAAACCCCGAGGTGGTTATGCTGAAGTTAGTGTAGAACGCGCCCTTTCCCAATAAGTGAAACCGAGCCTGGCCCAGCATCCCTGCGTATTGCTATTAATAATACCAGGTACCTGGTAGTACGTACCAGGTATTGTACCATAATGGCGCCCTTGGCTACCTCACTACATATACTGCTGCTGTACTCCGTGCCTTCGAACTATTAATAGAAGGAGCTGTTGTTTTACCAGGTTCATGGCCTCAGGCTACAGCAATGTTTACATCATATTCTATATAGAAGGGTCAGTAATCAGTACAGCAGTACCCGTGGTAGTCAGTAGTCAGTACGTCCTCGGTGGAATGACAGGTGAATCTCGTCCCTGTTGGCGTCAAGATCGTGCGTTCGAGCCCCCCCCCGAATGCATACTCGTATATACTCGTAAGGGCTTTTTCTCGCAAAAAAAAAAATCCTGACCAACGGAAAGCGCGAGAGCGTGAGTTAGCAAAATTCGATGAAAATCGACGAGCATTGGGAAGGCTGAACCCTCTGCGCGATAAAAATCAAGGCAAAGACCGTAGTGGGAGAGGAGAAAGAGGAACCTACTTTGTGACCCCGGATCTGAGATACGACTAGGGAGGGAGAGAGACAGAAGTGCAAAGATAATACACGGGGAAAAAAAAAAAACACAAAAAAAAACAAAAAAACCTGGTATTGTTGTGTCAGCGTTTGCTTCTCGTGATCCAAGTTTTTGCCTTTTTTTTTCACAGCGCGTGCCAGAAAAAAAAAGGAGAGACTTCAGACAGCTGTCGTGCAGCCGTACAGTAGTATTATGGTTAGAGATGGGCACCGGATAACAAAAAAACGGTTAAACCGGTTTTGGGAAACCCAGCAGGCGTTTACAACTAGTCGGTTTTCAAAATAAAAACCCGATATACTCTATTTCATTTTTGGCTATTTTAGGGCACCCACGCCCCACGACTACACTAAAACGAGCCTGCAGCATGAACAACGTGCACCCAAACATCACAGCGTAAAAGTTGGGCAAACACGGTAACGAAGATACCCAGATATGCACTGGGAACAACCACGGTGAAAATCGAGGGAAAATAGAAAAATCACCCGTGGTTTACGCTGTTTTGGAGGCTTTACCATCTGCCAAACAAAAATATGTTAAACCGTTTCATTTGTATTTGATAAAAACGCCTCCTATCCGGTTTTGGGCTTTTCGGATATGCTATCCGGTGCCCACCTCTGATTATGGTACAGTACGTACCAGTATATATGTATGCATACGAATGCCGAACAACTGAGCAACTCATCCCATTATTTTGAAAAACAAATCCATCCTAATTATTATCTTCCCCCTTCTTTTCTCTCTCCCTCTTTAGTCGTAACTCAGATCCGGGGTCACTAAGTAGGCTCTTATCTTCCATCCCCACTACGGCACGTGCCTTGCATTTTTATCGCGAGGAGATTTCAGCACTTTCTTCCCGCGTCAACTCGCGTCGAATTCCACCTACCCACGCGACGAAGGCGCTCTCAGCAATTGGTTCCTTTCTATTTTTGCAAATAAGTCAAAATCTCACCACGGTGGGATTCGAACTCGGGTACCAATGCTAGGAGCATTTGGAGCTGACCACTAGACTACCGGGGCGACCGGTTAATCTATCTTGTACCAGCACCACTACCACTACCAGGTAGTTGGTATATAATCTACAGTCGGGATCCCTCTGTACAACGAATTTCTCTAAGACCAACTAGTATGGGAAAAAAATAGTTTTGGGCTCCAGGAACTGATTTCTAGGCCCAGTATACCGGTTTTACTCGGCTGGACAGTAAGAAACACGGATAAACTCCTCAACATCCACCCGGTAGAATTCCGGGTGCTTTCTGGAGCACATCCCCGTTTTTCTTCGTAGGGTCCCAGCTTGATTTTTCGGCGCAGCCAATCAGTTTTCAGCGGAGGGCCTTGTTCGTCAGAACTGAGGCAAAACATCATGGATTTTTGCAGATTTTTGGTGAAAAGGCGAGGCTTGTGAGGACGTTCTGGAACAGAACGAGAAACAAGCTGTGTGTTGTTGGAGACGGAAGAATTCACAGGTTGGAATATTACTGATGAGAGAGAATATACCCCTGAGGAGGCCAGGTACTATTCGAAACGAAACGCTTGCAGGCTTGAGCAGATCAAGCGGTGATCATAATCCCCAAAGTGATTGGTATGAGTCCAAGATGTGGACATGACAAAAACCATTAGAGGATTGCTCATGGAATCAGTATTCACAGTTCATCAAGTACAGCCATATCAAGCCGGACACGTACGACCTTAGCTGATCAGTGCACTACGCAATCAAGAGCAAAAACGTTCCTGGTGATTGAAGGTCAATCAACCTGACCTTTTTCGTAGTTTCTCGCGCCCACCCACCCCTTTTTTTTCGAAGGTGAGAGGGAAGGAGTTGCTACGAAGTAACAACATTCTGTTAATAAACCTGTTACGTATAAATTACTGTCAGGAGTTTGAATGGTCGAAGACCATTTGAGTTACTCGGTCGTCCGAGGCCGTACAGTAGATCCCAGTCGAGGGGGCCAAGGGAGGGAGTAATAGGACGACTGCACGGAGTAATCGGGCTGTTGCACGGAGTGATAGCAGTGTCGGTATGCACATGTGAAACCGTCAGTAACGACGGTGGCATGCCGAACCAATGGCAACTCCCTCCCACATCTCAGAGCAAATTAATGATAGTAGATCTTCCTAAGGTAGCTATTTAGGCACTCTGGTTGGCTAAGGGTATGTTTTACGCGGCTCAATCAACTTGGACTCTTTCCCAGCCACAGCATCCCGAGTCAACCTAGTAGAGCCTTTCCAAGCTCAGCATCCACGCCGGCCGAGTCAACCTAGAGTCTGACCAAGCACAGTATCCCAGCACTGACCACTAGCATAGGGTTCGGGTTCGGGTTAGGGTTCGGGTCGGAGGGTCGGCTTCAGGCGCCAAGCACAAACCCCCCGTAAATATCTACGTATCAAGGTTCGTCCACCCCTCAAATAATGACAACAACCCAATTCGAAAGATAAATCAACAAAACGCATTTCCATTTCCATTGGATTTCCATCCGTCGGCCGTCCATATCATACGACAGTTGTATCTCAAATTTCAAAATCAAAGTTATTCCGGGTTTTCGAGCAAAGCATCAGAACAGCAGCATGATATAGGTGCCCACTCAAACGCACCACCCACACACACTCAGGGTCGGCCGAAGCAGGAAGGAAGAGGAGGCGACTGCGGGACGGGGGTAGACGCGAAGCCTGGTGGCCGTGGTTCAGGGTGGCGTTTGGTAGTGGTGGTGGTGGTCGCGGTGGTGTCACCTCTGTTTCCATTTTTCGACAACAAGCAGCTTTCTTGCTTCCGGGTTTTCAAGCCTATCTGTCAATCAAGCAGCCGACCCAGACCAAAAACAGCAGAACAGTCGTAGTCGCCTACCCACAAGCACCCAGCGTCAGCCGAAGCAGGGGGAAAGAGGGGTCGACTGCGGAACAGAGTTGGACGCGAAGCCTGGTTCTGGTGGTGGCGGTTGGTGGTGTCGGTGGTGGTCATCGTGGTGGTTGTCGTCGGCATGGCTCTTGCACCACGAACACGTAAATACATCATGTATACTCCTGACATATGTACATACCTGGTACCTGGTATTCGCTGGCATTAATATTATATGATACGTATGTACATACGTATGATAAGAGTACGTATTAAATACATGCTCTTATCATGTTTGTTTTGGGGGATTTAGCCAAAATCAGGTACACCTGGTCACTTTGGTGCCAAAAACAGGTACTACACTAAAACGAAGTACTAAGCACACGCTAGGACACCTCTCATTGGCCAGCCTCACATCGTACCTGATTTTGGCATGAAATGGTCAGGTACACCTGGATTTGTCTACTTTGGTTAGCTTTCAACTGATTTTGGCGAATTTTGAGCCAATCAGAGGCCATACGCGTACACTGTATCCTATACGCCAGACACGAAGACATCACCACACTACGTACAAGCGACCCGCCACAACGACTACAGAACGTATCATACGCGCGCATACAGCACAATGGACCTGTTTTAATATACCAGGTATTACGTAATGCTGCTTGCTGACGACGACATGGTACGGAAAGCGAGCAGTTCAGTCTCAAATTCACTCCATGTTTAGTTCGTATGCTATCAACGTGGCTACGACTATATACATAATACGTACCTGGTACAAGAAACGGAAATACACGTCGTATAGGAGTGAGTGTGATCACGAAATCAATGAAAGCATTCGACAGATATTAATACCCGTACTGAAAATAACATGCAACATTTATCAAGAGTTTGGAGGACACACACATTCGCTATCATTCTGCTGTTCAGGCGCAAATTCGAAAGTATGTTTGATTATCTCTCACAGCCGAAAAGTCCTGAAAAACACCGCTCGTGACGTGCGTTTTTACTTGGTTTTAGTATATACCTGATTTTGGCCCAAATGGATCAGGTATACCTGATTTTGGCAGTTGCCCTTTTTTTCTAAGTACGTAAGTATACTGCTGTATACTTGCATATGTATACGTATGAATTAAATTAACTTATTTTGCACATGGGCATTTAGTTCTCTTCCGGCCGGGGGTATTTTCTCGTTCTCTCGGCCGCGGGGCACTTAGGGGGGGCGCGTGTTCACCACGGCTCAAGGGTGGGTCTCCGCCGGGCTCCCTGGCGCGTGCTCTGGGCGTTCAAGGTCGCGAAATCTGGCAAGTAATCGCGGGTAGAGTTCCGTCGAAATAGAGCCAAGCAGGACGATGAAAACCCATACAAACAAAATGAAAAGCAGCAGGTTTTCGCATGTTCTGTGTTGTGTACGTGTAACAGCTGGCACCTCGCCTGGTCGCCTGGCCATCTCGTATCTCGAGTGTGGTCGCCTGGTCACCTCGCACCCTGGCCCTGCTCGCATGCAACAGCAGTCACGCTTCGAGCTCTTTTCTTCGTGCCACGGTGCTTTTGTATGCGTTGTATTTGAGGACGACACATGAAAATATCTCACAAACCGCGGTGAAATGGGTTCCGCCTCGAGAAATCTGTCGTCGGTCCATGTATTTTACTCACGTATAAAAAACTAATTTGAAGGTTTCTCGTTTCTCTGTTGATCTGGGAATTTTCATTTGGTTCACAGCTGCCACCGCAAGGCACATCGCACATACAGTCTCGCCATCCAAGCAGCAAGCAGTAGTAGTAGTGAAACAACAGCTCACCCTGGCTCACTCAAGCAGCAGCTCACCCCCCGAGCACTTCCTTTGAATTTCAAAAGCATCCGCCCAGAATACAGCAGTCTAAATAACAGCAGCGGTACACCATTATTAATGGTACGGAACATCTCAGTGGCTCATAAGCACACGAGGAGGCGTTCTGTGTTTCCCCCTTTCAACTTGCGACACCCCCGGGAGTTCAAGACTACATCCTGAAGGGTAGGCTTGCATGTTATGTGCGGGCATAGGCCCAACTCAGCCCATATAACCCCAACCCCGGAGCCAATACGGGACTTAAAACGGGCGGATTCCGAGATTCCGAACTGCGGACCCTTGGAAGATCCTATTATTAATACGCGTATTCATATAATACCTGTATCTCATCCTAAACCAGGACACCAGGACTGATCAATGAGCGCTGATATCAGTACTCTGTACTCGTAGTCTACCAGCTACTACTGCTGTGCGTGGTAAAGCAGGCAAAGCCGACGGGTTGGTGGAGTTGTCGACAAACCACGCACGAACAAATCAACCCGTAGCCAAGAAGGCACGCCATGGCAGCGCCAGCCACCACCAGCCAGCAGACAGAGCAGTCGTCGCCGAAATTTGAATTTGAATTTTGGTACCAGTCCATACGAGAGCTGAACACACATGTTTTTTCATTTTTTCGGAGCTGTGTATGGACTACGTATCGGGTCCCATTTGTCATTAGTGGGCAGGAGCAAGGGACACGAGCACGATCACGAAACAGTGCATCATGCTGATAAGCACATCATAGTTGCATGGCTCGGTACCGGCGAAGGTCATGTGCAGAGAAAAGGTACGAATACGAGCTTAGCAGATGGCAAATGGAACAAACAGCAAACACCACGGGTGCGAACTGCGAACTGAAGGCACATGATATAAAAAATAGCTGTCCAAATATTATCGAGTTCTCTACTCGTAGTTCTCTCGAGTTGCACTCACCTCCGTGTAGACGCTCCCCACGCCAGCGGTAAGCATGCCTATGCCTGCAGTGAGGATAGAAGCAAGGGTCCCGCAGTGCACCATGATGTGACCCTATCAACGTACATCGCCCAAGCTCCAAAAGCAAAGCTGATTTGCTGAATAAAAAAGAGGGCACGTCGTTAGCGGGATTTCCGCGTTGATGTCCCATGCGTGCCTTTGGCGGGTAGCGGGGATAAAAAACAGGCAAGAAAAACGGAAAGTGACGCTTCGACGTCGCGAGTCTAGTAAATCGAGTGTAAACCGAATAAGACCAGGCCCAGTGAAAATCGACAGTACAGGCATCGTTGGTTTTGCACCGCCCTGCCTGGGGCAGTCAACGTACATATCGGGCGTTCAAGAGAGATACGAGGAGTAGGATTTCCATTGCACCAATGATACTGCATTCCATTTTTTCAGGGAGAACCCACCATTGCCCCCCCCCTCCCCGCGCCTCTTAGTAGGATGCAGCTCACCCTTCATTTGACTCGCCAAACACCTCACGGCTCACGGCGCTTCGTGGTTATTGCAAGCAACGTCTGCCTGGTTGGTAAAAAGTCGAAGTGCTCCGTCCCAGCATTGTTGTAGGGATGCAAGGGTCTATACGGTTATATACGACGACGTACTGCTCTTTACAGTACTATCGTCTATACCACCGTAATACGGCCGGCCTACGTCCCCCCCGGCTCTTTTGGCTCTTGGCCCCTTGGCCTTTCGAAATTCAGACCCGGGGCCATGTATGATAGCAGCAGGGCTCTGCTTCCCCCACCCCCTACGTACCCGCTATTGTACTATCCTTGGATACGTATGCCCACGCTTGTCACGAGTTGCGGTCAACACTCTACTTCTTCTTCCCTTCGTTCGTCCGTCCACACGCGACATACCTGGAATATACGTTAATTCTTCTACTCGTACATGGCAGTGTTGTATTAACGGACTACTGCTGTAACAGGTGAAGGGGAGATAACGCGTCGGAGCCGCGTCGGTTTTACCATTGGCCGAAACAGCAGCGAAGAAAGTGAAAATACCATAAAGTCGTATAGTTTGCCTGCCGCTATTATAATTATTATTGATAGGAACTCGCGCAGCAGGACATTTGTAACTGTCGTCAACTTGAGTGCGTCGGTCAAATAAACAATGAACCGCCCTCCCTCGTTTCGTATTTTTTCGGGGGCGTTACGGCAGGCGGGAACGGTGCAGGCTCGTACTACTGCTGTACTCGAAGGGGG
>MEHQ01003483.1:0-24297 GCA_008828725.1 Saccharina japonica
CGGCGTATAGGGGGGTACATACCATACTAAATCCTACATAAACGAAACCAGACCATCGATAAAACCGCAGTACTATACTATTTCCTACCATATAAACCAACTCCTCACTAAAACCTATATACACCAATAGCAGGGGATGTCGGTTAATCGTCCCCGCATTTCCAAGGGTGGGCAAGGCCTTCTAGACAATACAACACCACCAAGCGTTTCTGCTTAGTTAGGGTTATAGACGAAACCAGACCATCCCTAAACCGCAGTACCATGCTATTTTCTATATAAACCAGCTCCATACTAACACCTATGCAAACCAATAGCAGAGGACGTTGGTGAATCGTCCTCGCATTCCCAAGGGTGGGCAAGGCCTTGTAGACAATGCAACACCACCCGCGTTTCTGTTTTTCAATCTTGTATCTTGTTACGATTGGCTGGTGTGGCGAGTGTGGTGGCGGCTCCCCAACTCCGACCCTCCCGACAGTAACAACACATTCCTTGTACAGTATGTTTGTATAAACCATTGTGTACGCAGCGTACACCCAAAGCCGAGCAGTAGTAGACTCTAGACACACGTACACAGAGCAGCGTCTGCAGAGGCGTGTGAGACCAAAAAAAAACATTCGGGAAAAAACAACTTCCCCCCCCTCCCCCTCCAATATAGGGGGGTTTGCAGTTGCAGTAGTGGGGTGTCTGGAATTCAGATCCGCGGACACCCTTGTTATCACCCTACAAATAACTTATGTGAGTTCCATGCGACACTCATACCTGTACCTTGAGCTTCTGTACGCCCGTGCCACAATAACCGGGGTACGCGTACAACGTTTTTACACCTGTTCGGAACTTATGTGAGTTCTGTACGCCCGTGTCACAGTACCCGGAACTTCTGTGAGTTATGTGCCACTCTCATACATACAGCAGTACCGACCCTCTTATAAGAAAGTAGCTCAGTAGAAAGTCAGTATTAAATTTCGAACAAAATAAGAAAGCTCTCAGCCTAGTCACTGCCTCAGTTTTAAGAACCTTGACCCCTTCCCGTGGCTGACCTGGGCCGAAGACACCCATGGCACTACTGCCACCAGATGGCTTGACAGCAGCAGACGCTTTACAGTAGCAGTACAATTGTATGTACTGTACAGCGGTCGTACGTACAATTAAAAAAAAAACATTTGTTTCCAGTACTGGACGAAGCATGATATTAGATCTTCCTAAGGTAGCTATTTAGGCACTCTGATTGGCCAAGGGTGTGTTTTACGCGGCTCAACCAACTTGTAGCATTTCCCAGCCACGGCATGCCGAGTCGTCCTAGAGTTTTTCCAAGCGCAGCATTCACGCTGGCCGAGTCAATCTAGAGTCTTACCAAGCACAGCATCCCAGCACTGATCACTGGCCTAGGGTTCGGGTTTGGGTTCGGGTCGGAGGGTCGGCTTCAGGCACCAAGAACAAAACCCCCGTAATGATCTAGTACCAAGGTTCGTCCACACCTCTTTGTTTTTCAAACTCTCCCCCCCTTCTTTTCCTAATAATGTGTTTTGTCTCCCTACCGTGGATCATTTAAAGTAAGTATCGGATTGGATGAGGCCTCCTGCGCCGGAAGGGGGGCCTCGCCTGGTATGTCCCCCCGCGCTGAGGGGACGCTTGACTGGCGTATACTCAGCGCGTGGTCAGTACCTGTAAATGATCTGGGTACAAAAACCAAGAAAAATAATGAAGAAATAAAGAAATAAATAATTAAATAAATAAAATATAATAAAACGAACGAATATTACTGCTGGGTGAGTGGGATGGTCTCAAGAATTTCGTGACCAACACTGCTCACGAGGTTTCGGGAGCGAAAAGGAGAAGTGACCTCTCTGGGATACTCATCCTGAGACATTTTGATCGAATCCGTGGTTCCCTTATTTTGGACCCTCCGATGCGATCGCCATTTTACTAATGTATTCTGTCTCCCTACCGTGGATCATTTAAAGTAAGTATTGGGTTGGATGAGGCCTCCTGCGCCGGCCCGTGGTCCCGCCCATACTTAATTGTTGCGTTGCCTTGTCTCTGTAGGTCTGTAGTTGACCACTGATCAGGTGCAGAGTTGTCTCACCCATACTTCTATAACATCGGATCAAGTATTTTCAGCACGAGGTGCGGAATCATTCTTGAACTCAAGCGACGGTGACAGCTGGTGTCGTCGTAATGGTAGCTCTGATGGCGTTATCTCATACTATACCGCGCACTGCCCCACTAGACGTCGCCCTGATGTAGAACATGACCGCTGACTTTATCTCCCTGCTTCCAATTTTCATGATCTCGAAAACAGAGGGAGTTGAAGACACCGTCCGGAGTAGCTTACTTCCGAACCTCGGCATCCTGCCGAGATGACGAGGACCACAGCGCCAAACCCGTCGGCTGCTCAATATGTTCTCACTTGCTCAGCGGTTCCCTCCGTCGCCGCCAACGCTTGGTTACGACGTGCTCGGATTCAGATATATATATATATATATGTATATATACACTTCTACGTCAGGGATCAACTGCGCGACGTTTTGACCTGCGCAACAAAACGCAAATCGCACGAAATCCCGGGCCGTTACGACCCTGCAGACGGATGCAGCGCCCTCGGGAGGACATCTGCTGCCCTCGTTCTGCGTGATATATATAACAACGAAATGTACCATGAGGCTCGTTGAAATATTGCAAAAGGGGCAAGTGTGCGCGTCACTGTACTCAAAACTTAAACGAAAATGGCCAGACAAACCAACAGCAGTAATCGATGCAGCCGTAAACAAAAAACAAAACAAAACAAACAAACAAACAAACAAACAAACAAACAAACGAAAACAAACAAGCAAACAAAGGTCCTGAAGAAGGTCGCAAAAGGAGGGGTGAAAGGCTGAAGAGTAGTCACAATCCAATATGGAAGAAATAATGTAAGTGTAACTTTATTTGTATATATGTATACATATATACATATTTGCGATCATACGATAAATCGCGATCTCTCAGAGCGGTGCGATATTTACGAGACCATTCAGAAGAAAACGTCTATCAATACCCCGTGATTAGCGTTTTATAGCGGTGCGACGAACCCGCGAAACGTGCGTTTACACAACGGTGGAGTAATTGGCTCAACGCGGAGTCAAACATATACCACCTCCAGTCCAAAGTAATTATGTTTCTAGCAAGCGTCGAAGCGATGCTGTATCCAGGCAGGTCGTCGAGATAACTTGACGATTGCACAGACAGCGGCAACGCAACTCCGGGAATATCTACGAAAATATTACGACGATGAGCAGAAATTGTGGATAACGAGTTGCGTTTGTGTCTGAACATGTACAGAGAACATTTATTGAGGTTACCTAGTTGCGTTAGTGTTTGACGGTGACTTTGTGCGTCCAAAGAAACGCTCGTACAGGGTCAATACATGAGGATAGGCCGACGTCTCGGCAAAGTCGCGTCAATACATGAGGATAGGCTGACGTCTCGGCAAAGTCGCATCCGAAAGCCGGGAGGGGAGGGGGTGTCCCCACATCCCTGAGGCGAGTGTAGCCACCGGACCCGACGGTCATGGTCGTGGTCGTGGTCGCGAGATCGGAGGCCGAGGGCGAAGGGCACTTAACGTCACACCAGTCATATGAGCCCCTCGAGTTCCTCCAGATTATCGTTACCTCAACGATGTGTTGCTGGAACTGAAGCCGAACAATGATCGTAGCAGCGGTGTGAGCGATGGGTAAGTCGAGGGCGCAGACATGGCCGAGCTCGAAGGTAAGAGCGGATACAGCTGTATCTAGCGGATACAGCTGTATCTAGCAACTCAAGTACGCAGGGGCGTGTGCGCGCAATTTACCAAGGGGGAGAAGGGGTACCGCCGTGCCAGACACCTCGGCATCGTACAACTCAAATGATGACTATCGCGAAACTCCAAGGGAAGAGCGAATACGGCCGACCTACAACGCAAGTACCCAGAGGCGTGTGCGCGCGATTTGTCAAACTAGAGAGCGGGCAATAGCTGTACCTACCGACTCAAGTACGCAGCGGCGTGTACGCGCGATTGACCAAGGGAGACAGAGTGGGCACGGCTTAGTCAGACACCACGGTCACAGCCGTACCAGATACCGCGGTATAATACAACTCAACTAATCAACCATGGACGAGAGAGGGAATTAGCCAAGGTGGCATCATATAACGCAACTATCGATCATAGACAAGACAGGGCAATTAGCCAAGATAGAGGGTCAACCATCAGCCATGGACGAGAGAGGGAATTGGTCAGGATAGAGAGCGGGCACAGCCGTACCAGCCACCAGAGCATCATACAACTTAACTATCGACCATGGACAAGAGAGGGCAATTATCTGAGATAGCAAGCGGGCACAGTCGTACCCGACACCGCGGTATCGTAAAACTCAACTAGCAGCCATGGACGAGAGAGGGAGTTAGTCAAGAGAGAGAGCGGGCACAGCCGTACCAGACACCGTGGCTTCATACAACTCAACTATCAACCATGGACGAGAGAAGGCAAGCTAGGGAGCGGGCACACCCGTACCAGACACCGTGGCACCATAGAACTCCACTATCGATCATGGACAAGAGAAGGCAAATAGCCAAGATAGAGAGCGGGCACAGCCGTACGAGACACCGTGGCCTCATACACGTCAACTATCAACCATAGAGGAGCCAGGACAATTAGCCAAGATAGAGAGCGGGCACAGTCGTACCTGACACCGTGGTGTCATACAATTCAACTATCGGCCATGAACGAGAGAGCGAATTAATCAAGATAGAGAGCGGGCACAGCCGTACCAGACACCGTGGCATCGTAAAACTACCCTATCGAAAATTGACAAGAGAGGGCAATTTGCCGATATAGAGAGCGGGCACAGCCGTACCAGACACCGTGGCTTCATACAACTCAACTATCAACCATGGGCGAGAAAGGGAAACTAGCCTAGATAGAGAGCGGGCAAAGCCGTACCTGACACCGCGGTGTCGTACACCTCAACTATCAGCCATGGGCGAGAAAGGGCAATTAGCCAAGATAGAGAGCGGGCACAGCCGTACCAGACACCGTGGCATCATACAAGTCAACTACCAACCATAGACGAGCCAGGCCAATTAGTCAAGATAGAGAGCGGGCACAGCCGTACCAGACACCGTGGTGTCATACAACTCAACTATCGGCCGTGAGCGAGAGAGCGAGTTAATCAAGATAGAGAGCGGGCACAGCCGTACGAGACACCGCGGTGTCGTACAACTCCCCTATCGATAATTGAGAAGAGAGAGGAATTTGCCGAGATAGAGAGCGGGCACAGGCGTACCAGAAACCGTGGCATCATACAATTCAACTATCAGCCATGGGCGAGAATGGGACAATTTGTTCGTTTGGATCGTGTCAGCAACGACGGTTACAAAAGTTGTAGAGGGTTGCGTATATATTCGCAGGCGTTATTGTGGAATTCTTGCCTCGTGCGGGAGGAGGGTTCGAGCACTCCGCTCTCTCTCCGCTCTCTCTCTCTCGCTCTGTCCTCTAATACAACGACCTTAAAAAATCTCATCAGACTGCTGGGCAGTCAGGGCATCCAGATTTGCAATCTAGGAACACACTAGTGTGGGTTGTCAAAAGCTTGACGTTGTCAGGTCTGGAACGAGAAGTCAAAGATGGCTTCCGGGTCGGCTCAAGACGAGCAAGCCCTTCCCAAACATGAGGTACAACAGCTGAGGCAGGAGTTTCGGCTGGTGGTCAAGCATTGGCAAGTGTCAACGATGCATGCCATGAGGGACGTGATCGCCGAGTTCACGAGGAACAAAGGCCGATCTGAGTCCAGCAGTGCTGGGAGAAGCGCTGCTGGAAGGGAAAGCCCACGAGGGGCTGAACCCTCTGCTGTTGTACGAGAAACTTCTGCTGCTGCTGGAGGCGTGGCAGAAGATACAGCAGCTGGAAGAGAGACCATTTTGCGTGGGGATGTCTCGCGCAATCTCGGAGCGACGGGACGCAGAGAGGCTGCTGTTCCTGTCGAGGTGGGCCCAGCCAGGGGCCAGCCTGACCAGCCAAGGAGGGCTGGCGAATGGGATGAAATCCCAGGTGGTGAGTTGGGTGGTGGTTTTGATCTGCCCATCTCGCGCCATTTTTCCTACAAGCACAGCGCTGCTGTAGCGAATAGCGCAAGAAGGGCAAATCCCACTCCTGTAAGAGAGACTACTGCTGCTGTTGGAGCATGCATTGGCCAATCGGAGTCCGGCAACGCGGAGAGTAGCGCTGCTGTAGGGAATAGCCCAAGAAGGGCAGGACCCACTCCTGTACGAGAGACTCTTACTGCTGTTGTAGCAGCCATCGGCCAATCGGAGTCCGGCAGCGCCGAGAAAAGCGCTGCTGTAGGGAAGAGCCCACAAGGGGCAGGGCCCATCTCTGCTGTACGAGGTACTACGGCAGGAGGAGAGACGATTTTTCGTGATGATGATTCGCGGGATTTCGGATCGACGGGACGCGGGAAAACTGCTTCCTGTCGAGGTTGCCCAGCCAGGGGTCAGCCATACCGGCCAAGGAGGTCTGGTAAGAGGGGTGCAAACCCCAGCGGTGAGTCCCGTAGAGACTCAGCCGCGACTTCCGGTGGCAATGGCAGCAGCGCCAAGGCCACCGAAGGTAGTACTTTCGTGGGGAAGTGGTTCAAGTGTGGCGAGAAGGGCCATATGATCGCAAACTGTAGAGAGAAGCGTTGCAGTTGTTGCAACGGACTGGGGCACTCTGGCGATGTTTGCCCCACGCCGAAAGAAGAGGCTGTGCTGTCGATGGCGAGCGAGGTTGGAGCAAAGGACGTTGATATGTGTACGGCCCAGGCTTCAGCTTTCAAGGCCGAAGAGACAGGCAAGTGCAGTGATGGTTTGGGCAGAATGGGGGAAGGAGAGTCGGCTTTTCAGGTAGGAGACGAGATTTGGATCTGCGATAGTGGAGCGTCTACTCACATGACGCCCTCAGCAGATTGCATGCTCAACTACAGAGAATGCAACCTAAAACTGCGCATCGCCGATGGTTCAACTCGCTCCATCGAAGGATACGGTGATGTTCGTTTTGTCTTTCGGTCCGGAAACGGCCCCGTGCAAGTGTTCATGACTAACGTTGCGCACGTGCCAGACCTCAGGTATCATTTATATTCCCTGCCCACTCTCATCAAGAACGGGCATACGTTCAAGGACGCCCCTCGGGGATTGTAGTCCGGCTCAAGTCAGAGCGTTCGATTGTGTTTCCGTTAAGTGGGACCCTGTACAGCCTTTACGGCTACCGGGTCGACAGCAGTAGTGGGGAAAATGCCTGTGCTGTACTCGCCCCAGGGCAACAACCCAGTAAGCCCGCGATCGACATCAACGACTACCACTGCGCGGCTGGACACTCCCACGAGGTTCTACTCCGCAAGACCGCGGAGCAGCAAGCAGTCATCCTCAGGGGAAACCTGCTGGAATGCAGGGGGTGCTCCATGGCGAAGGGACTTCGCAAGAGCGTCAAGCAATCCACGCACACACGAGCGGGTAAGAAGCTCGGGAGGGTGTTTGTGGATTTGAGTGGCCCCAAGGTGGTAGAGTCTCTCGGCAGGAAGCGGTACACTCTCATTGTGCGCGATGACTTTTTACGATATACTTGGGTGTATTTTATACGCCACAAGTCGGACGCCGCGGAATTGTTCGAGCAGTTCCTCGCGGATTCTCGCGCAGACGATGTCCCTTCGAAAGTGGTCATCGTCCGATCGGACGGGGGTGGTGAATTCCGTGGGGGGAGGTTTGGAGACCTGTGTAGAACACGAGGGATCAATCAGGAATTCACGACGGCAGACAGTCCCCAGTTTAATGGGGTAGCAGAGCGCGCGCTAGGCTTGATTGAGACGGCCGCAATGGAGGGCCGAATCCAGGCTCGCGAGCTATACCCCGGCGCGCAACTACCTGCAACTGAGTCGTTGTGGGCTGAAGCGTCGCACTGGGCGTGCGATGCTTTGAACCGTACAGCAACCACCGCTAACCCCGAGAGAGCAAGTCGCCATACGAGATGTGGTATGGTAGACCCTCTCCTGGTAGTACTTCTACCTTTCCTCAAACCTTGCCACTGCAAGGTGAAGAGGGAGAACAAGTCCCAGGCGAAAGCACGGGAGTGTTTTTATCTTGGCCCTGCACCCAACTACCCCCGAGATTCGGTACGAGTGCTGACTAGACACCGTCCTGTACTGATCACGCGCAACATAACCTGGCAGCGCGTGTCACCTGCACCACCTGTACCTGCCCAGTCGAGTGACTCCCTGTCTATGGAAGAGGGGGGGGTCCGAGGCAGACGACGCAAGCACGTCGGATCGAGGTGGTGCGGGGGTGTTGCATGAGCTGGACTAAGGTCTGGCTCGCGTGAACGACCTCGATTTGACGCGGGGGTTCGATCTGAATGCGGTTTTGGAGGAGCGCGCCCAGCAGGCACCTGCCGCCGGCGATGCCGGCGACGGGAATTCAGAGACGATGGGTTTGTCTCAAGGGGGCGCGGTGGACGCCGCGTCGGCTCCGGTAGGGAGGGTCGAAACAGCGAGACGATGGGTTCGTCTCAAGGGGGCGCGATTGACGCCTCCACGGCCTCGGTAGGGAGGGTCGAAACAGCCGAGACGACGGGCTCGTCTCAAGGGGGCGCGGTGGGCGCCTCCTCGGCCCCGGTAGGGAGTGTCGAAATAGCCGAGACGACGGGCTCGTCTCAAGGGGGCGCGGTAGGCGCCTCCTCGGTCCCGGCAGAGTGGGCCGAAAGCGACCCGGGCGAGGCATCAGCCTCCGACAACGACCAAGGGAACGGTGAGGATCCACCCGCGGTCCTGTCGGGGAGACCAGCTCACGAGCTCAGCAGCTGATGTCGGCTCCCCGCGACAGTAAGGAGCCGAACCCGGGGTCAGAGCCAACGCTTGGAAGGCGAGCCTGCTGAAGGCCGGCTAAGGATGAGGCCTGAGGTCGCGGACGCGCTGCTTGCGGCAGTGTTCAAGTTGACGATGTCTAGGAGAACGCAGAACAGCACATCCTGGACGACGGAGGACGCACTGGCTCTGATGGCTGGAGGACCTGCAGCAGATAACAAAGGGGAGTTAAGCGTGCGCATGCCGAGTGGATTCCCGGAAGACGTAGAACCGCCCCCTCAGTCCGTAGCAAATGTCGAGCGTTCACAGTACAAAGCGGCGTGGCAAGAGGCCATGAAGATTGAATTGGACGGTCACAAAACGACCGGTACGTTTGAAGCAGCGATACCGCCGCAAGGGCGGAAACCTGTAGGATCGAAGTGGGTGTTTACCTATAAGACGGACAAGGATGGCCTGATAGTAAAGACAAAGCTAGACTTGTGGCTAAAGGGTTTAGCCAGGTGCAGGATGTAGATTACTTTCAAACATTCGCACCAACTCCCTCGTCAGCGTCAGTGAAAATTCTGGCAGCTGTTGCCAACGAACACGGTCTGACGATTGTTCATTTCGACGTCGCACAAGCTTTTGTTCGCGCGAAACTCGACGCCGAGATATACATGAAACTACCCGGTGGGTGTGGTGACATGTCAGGCAAGATCGTTCGCCTGAACCGATCGCTGTATGGTCTGAAGCAGAGTAGACGACAGTGGGCCGGATTATTGGTAGAAACCGTGGTAGAGTACGGTATGGAGCAGTGTAGGACTGATCTTTGTGTTATTCCCATGGTTGTGGACGGCAAGGTACAACTGATCATTGCTGTTCATGTAGATGACATCGTGATTGCAGGTTCGGACGAGTCATGCAGAGATTTTCATGCCGCGTTAGTGACGAAATTCCCCACGAATAACCTCGGAGAACTGACTTGGTACACTGGTTGTGCTTTCAAACGCGACTGGGAATTGGGGACTTTAGAGATTACGCAGAAGGCGTTTATTGAGAGCATGCTTAATCGTTTTAGCGTTAACTCATCCTCTGACATCCCCGCTACCCCTGGTGTGGAACTAGGTCCAAGGGAGGAAGGCGAACCTGGTGGAGACTGGCCTTACAGGGAGGCTGTGGGCAGTTTGATGTGGTTGTCGACCATGACGAGGCCGGACATCTCCAACGCTGTGCGTGCTGTGGCGCGCCACTCTCAAAACCCTACTGAGAGGCACTGGAGAGCAGTTTTGAATATTATGGAGTACCTTCACGGGACCAGGTTTTTGGGATTGACTTTTGTGCGGGGTTCGGGACTGGATTTGAGTGCGTATCGTGATGCCGATTATGCTGATAAGGCGAATGATAGGCGTTCGGTATCGGGGCCGGTAATTACCCTAGGGGGTGCGACCGTCAGTTGGGCAAGTAGCACGCAAAGGTGTGTAACGTCGTCCACAGCAGAAGCAGAGTACGTTGCCCTAGGTGAAGGGGTGAGGGAGGCTTTGTTCACGGGCGCGGTCTTATCGTTTATTTGTCCAGAGCTAAGCGGATCATGTGTCCGGGTTTACGAAGATAACCAGGGGACCATAGCATTGGCTCAGAACCCTCTTAGTTCTGCTCGGAGCAAGCATATCGACGTACGTTTCCATTTTGTTAGGGAGCTGCTTCGTGCGAAGAAGATCGACATTCAGTTCGTAGCTTCGAAAGACCAGCATGCGGATATTTTGACGAAATCCCTTGCTGCGATGTATGAGCATTATCCGATGTACCATGTTTGAGTTATGCGAGGAATAATTTGTCAGGTCGCCACCCCGCGCTACTTTGAGGGGCATGGGTGAGTAGGGCACCACTTGGCATCTTATTTTCTGGCCATGGTCATCGTTTGGAATGCGGCCGTTGTTTCAACTGCAATGGTTTGGAGAATATGAGTTATACAGGGGGTTTTGACCCGGTGGCCGGGTTTCCTCCTGCGGGACTGTTGTTGGCTGTTAGGTTCTAGCTTGTCTTGAATGTCCTTTCGGTCTTGTCATTGCTGTCAAGAGCCAGGGAGGGTGTTCGTTTGGATCGTGTCAGCAACGACGGTTACAAAAGTTGTAGAGGGTTGCGTATATATTCGCAGGCGTTATTGTGAAATTCTTGCCTCGTGAGGGAGGAGAGTTCGAGCACTCCGCTCTCTCTCCGCTCTCTCTCTCTCGCTCTGTCCTCTAATGCAACGACCTTAAAACATCTCATCAGACTGCTGGGCAGTCAGGGCATCCAGATTTGCAATCTAGGAACACAATTACCCAAGATAGAGAGCGGGCAAACTTGTACGAGACACCGCGGTGTCGTACAACTCAACTATCAGCCATGGACGAGAAAGGGCAATTAGTCAAGATAGAGAGCGGGCACAGCCGTACCAGACACCGCGGTGTCGTACAACTCAACTATCAGCCATGGACGAAAAAGGGCAATTATCCAAGATAGAGAGCGGGCACAACTGTACGAGACACCGTGGCATCATACAACTCAACTATCAATCATGGACGGCAGAGGGCAATTAGGCAAGATAGAGAGCGGGCACAGCCGTACCAGACACCGCGGTGTCGCACAACTCAACTATCAGCCATGGACGAGCCAGGGCAATTAGTCAAGATAGAGAGCGGGCACAGCCGTACCAGACACCGTGGTGTCATACAATTCAACTATCGGTCATGAACGAGAGAGCGAATTAATCAAGATAGAGAGCGGGCACAGCCGTACCAGACACCGTGGCATCGTACAACTCCACTATCGATAGTTGACAAGAGATGGCAATTTGTCGAGATAGAGAGCAGGCACAGCCGTACCAGACACCGTGGCATCATACAACTCAACTATCAACTATGGGCGAGAAAGGGCAATTAGCCAAGATAGAGAGCGAGCACAGCCGTACCAGACACCGCGGTATCGTACAACTCAACTATCAGCCATGGACGAGAAAGGGCAATTAGCCAAGATAGAGAGCGGGCACAGCCGTACCACACACCGTGGCATCATACAACTCAACTATCAACCATGGGCGAGAAAGGGCAATTAGCCAAGATAGAGAGCGGGCACAGCCGTACGAGACACCGCGGTGTCGTACAACTCAACTATCAGCCATGGACGAGAAAGGGCAATTAGCCAAGATAGAGAGCGGGCACAGCCGTACCAGACACCGTGGCATCATACAACTCAACTATCAGCCATGGACGAGAGAAGGCAATAAGCCAAGATAGAGAGCGGGCACAGCCGTACCAGACACCGTGGCATCATACAACTCAACTATCAATCATGGACGAGAGAGGGCAATTAGCCAAGATAGAGAGCGGGCACAGCCGTACGAGACACCGCGGTGTCGTACAACTCAACTATCAGCCATGGACGAGAAAGGGCAATTAGTCAAGATAGAGAGCGGGCACAGCCGTACCAGACACCGTGGCACCATACAACTCAACTATCAATCATGGACGAGATAGGGCAATTAGGCAAGATAGAGAGCAGGCACAGCCGCACGAGACACCGCGGTGTCGTATAATTCAACTATAAGACATGGACGGCAGAGGGCAATTTGCCGAGATAGAGAGCGGGCACAGCCGTACCAGACACCGTGGCATCATACCACTCAACTATCAACCATGGGCGATAAAGGGCAACAAGCCAAGATAGAAAGCGAGCACAGCCGTACCACACACCGCGGTGTCGTACACCTCAACTATCAGCCAAGGACGAGAAAGGGCAATTAGCCAAGATAGAGAGCGTGCACAGCCGTACCAGACCCGGTGGCGATATACAACTCAACTATCAACCATGGGCGAGAAAAGGGCAATTACCCAAGATAGAGAGCGGACACAGCCGTACGAGACACCGTGGTGTCGTACAACTCAACTATCAGCCATGGACGAAAAAGGGCAATTAGTCAACATAGAGAGCGGGCACAGCCGTACAAGACACCGCGGTGTCGTACAACTCAACTATCAGCCATGGACGAGAAAGAGCAATTAGCCAAGATAGAGAGCGGGCACAACTGTACCAGACACCGTGGCATCATACAACTCAACTATCAACCATGGGCGAGAAAGCGCAATTAGCCAAGATAGAGAGCGAGCACAGCCGTACCAGACACCGCGGTGTCGTACACCTCACCTATCAGCCATTGACGAGAAAGGGCAATTAGCCAAGATAGAGAGCGGGCACAACCGTACCAGACACCGTGGCATCATACAACTCAACTATCAACCATGGGCGAGAAAAGGGCAGATAGCCAAGATAGAGAGCGGGCACAGCCGTACGAGACACCGCGGTGTCGTACACCTCACCTATCAGCCATGGACGAGAAAAGGGTAAATAGTCAAGATAGAGAGCGGGCACAGCCGTACCAGACACCGTGGCATCATACAACTCAACTATATGGACGAGAGAAGGAATTAGCCAAGAGAGAGAGCGGGCACAGCCGTACCAGACACCGTGGTATCATACAACTCAACTATCAGCCATTGACGAGAGAGGGAATTAGTCAAGATGGAGAGCAGGCACCGCCGTACCAGACCCCGTGGCATCCTATAACTCCAGTATCAGCCATGGACGAGAGAAGGCAAAGATAGAGAGCGGGCACCGCCGTACCAGACACCGTGGCATGATACAACTCAACTATCTGTCATGGGCGAGAGAGGGCAATGAGCCAAAATAGAGAGCAGGCACAGCCGTACTAGACACCGTGGCTTTATACCGCTCCCCTATCCGCCATGGACAAGAGACAGCAATTAGCCAAGAGAGAGAGCGGGCATAGTCGTACCAGACACCGTAGCATCCTACAACTCATTGTACATCTCAATGATTCCCCAAGGAGAGGGACTCAAGTACAATACAGTGACCCAACGGCGTGAGCACCCGACTCACATAGACACCAAGTGATTAACACAGAGAGCGAGGGTCACAAAGAGCGAGCGAATGGCGTAAGCACCCGATTCACATGGACAGCAAGTGATTAACCCAGAGAACGAAGGACACAGAGAGCGAGCGAGCTTGGCCGTGCCTGGAGAACGAGCGAATAACCCAGAGGCGTTCAATGTCGATTCACATAGGCAGCGAGCGATTAAAACAGAGAGCGAGGGAGCTTTGCGGTACAAGGAAAACGAGCGATTAACCCAGAGGCGTTAAACGCTCCCCATCAAGCGCCTACCCGTTCGCTACAGAAAACCAATAACCGCGATTATGCTCCCAAAATGATTAATCAACCGCTCTCCGATTATAATCAAATACTCCCAGTTATCCAATCTCGGTGCCGAAATCAGCAATAAGTTTGTCCAGCACTGATTCCCAACACTACAGCAGCAGTATTAACAGGCACTACATATTGTCACGTGCCTTGAGCACCCGATTCACATAGACACCAAGTGATTAACACAGAGAGCGAACATCACAAAGAGCGAGCGACACCCGCTGGGTGTGAGATCGGCCCTGTCGTGCCTTGATCATAATCGAATTATCGCAGTAAATTAGATCACAGCCTTGCCGAACTAATTCATAATTGCATTACGCCCTAATTTGCGACACTAGCACTAGGTGTATAAGATCGCCCTGTCGTGCCTCATGCATGACAAATCCTGCCCAGTGCAAATTGTATATACCAGCACTACAGCATAGCGCTACAGCTGCATTACAAATACGTTATTAACAGCGGTAAGATCGAGAGCTTTACGGCCTTGCCAATACGTTGGCTGTGAAGTTGACCGAGATATGCGACATCAAATCTGACGTACGGACACCCAAGGGTTCGCTGGTCGTACATGGTCGCAGTGTCTACCGAGTCAACGCCGCCAATATAGCAGCCGCATTACGAGCCCATACATAACCAAAGACATACACTCGTACATATATACCAGTAACAGCGGTACGGGTACTGGGTGCTAGCGGTAATGTATACGTGCTTCCCATGAGAACGAATACCGGCGATACTATATGCGTGCCCTCCTAAGAAATCCCGATATTTAATCACGAGAGTTAAGATTCCGCTCGGCGCTGCTTTGGTGTATACTCGTATACCCCAAGACATCAACGACGAGAGCCTCAAGTCCACAGACCAGAGCCCTACAGCGGACCGAGGGAGGTTATTACGCATCAATACATATATATGAGAACAATATGTTCAGTGAGATCAAGGTGACGTATACACCACTGAAGGCCACCGAGAGTTCGCTTCTTGTATAGACTACGAAAATCGAGTCAGCAGCAATGGCAATGCATAACAAGGCTTGTAGTTTGACATCGCTACACGACACCACTCAAGCCCGTAGCCCAGAGCACCACGGCAGACAAAGGAGGGGCACACAGCCGCGCCGCGTGCGTACCATGAGCACCGTACGTCGTAGTAAGACCACGAACTCAATATATATGTGCTGTAAAGACTACGAAAATCGAGATGCAGTTCGCGCTAGGAAGCACACCAGCCCAGATGCACAACTAGCGCTCCACCACAAAGTGATAAGCAGGAAGCCTAAAACAGAGGTTCGCAGGCGTCCCTCAACTAGCACCCACGCGTACCTCGGGGGGGGTAGCAACCTGGCGGTAAGCCCGACCAAGTCGTTAACGTCCTTGCTCAGCCCTCTCATGGTTGGCGACGCTAGCTGCTCCTCGACTTCCTCATGAGCCTTGCTAGCCGGCGCCGTACGTACGCAGGCCGATACAGTGCTCCCAATAAAAGAGGATGTTGTGTAAACATAAAAAACCTTCTCCCAGGTCTCCCGGAGGTTAGGTCCGCATCGGATCTCCAAACGTATTCCAAGGCTCAATCGTTCTTTGGGTCTGACAACCTCGCGGGCGGCTCCGGAACTGGGGGCAGTCACGCCTGTCTGGGGCGCGTCTACCGGAAGGGTCGGTGTCGCCCGGGTAGTCCTAGGCATGCTCTCAAGCATTTCGCGACCGGTTCGTGCGCTCACGAGGTTTCGGGAGCGAAAAGGAGAAGTGACCTCTCTGGGATACTCATCCTGAGACATTCTGATCGAATCCGTGGTTCCATTAGTTTTGACCCTCCGATGCGATCGCCATTTTACTGGGGAAAAACTCATCCCCGGGCCAAGGGGTCTCCGAAACAAAAAAAACATCCGACACAACAGAGTGTTTGCGTTTTTTGTTTTTCTTACTTTTACTTCTTCTCTAAAAATTCTCCCGAAGGAAGGATTTGCGGTATTTTTTTTAAAAAACGGCAAAAAAGTACTACTTTAGAGAAGTACGTTTTTGATCAAAAGTTACGGTAACTTTTGGCTCTCAGTTTCATTGGCCTACACACACCGAGCATTCTACCGACGCAGAACGCCACAAATGATGGGACATGTCTCCCATAGGCCCCAACCTTGCTGCTTGCTCTACACAACACAACAACCGGTGGGAGCACAGAGGCTCGAGAGGTGTGCTACAGTATGCTACGGACAAGCGGTGCTGGATTTTGCTGACGGGGCGCCGGCGGACTGCTGGCGGCCCGCTACGGTACGCTCACGCCGGCTTGGTGTCGTGGAGGATGCGCTGTTCAGAGGAACTACTCGTACGAGTACGAGTTACTCGTACGAGTCGTACTCGTATGGAGACGTAGTCTTACCGCCTTGCTTGTAAAGCGCGACAGGATGACAGATCGCCGTGTATCATTTCAATTTCACCACACTGCGGTAGCAGCACTAGCAGCACTAGCAGCAGCGGCGGCGCGCCGCCACGGTCTATATATGTCGGGCCCCGGGCGGGCTTGGAGCGGAGCGTGCCGGCGCGGTGTCGCGCGTAGGTCGTGGGCAGTAGCAGGAGCAGCACACGACGACAAGAATAATTGGACGCAAAATCGAGAAAAGCAAAAACGGAAGCTGTTGCTTCTCCTGCTCTGCTGCTCCTCTGCTGCAGCTGCTCTGTTGCTGCTGCTGCTGCTGCTGCTGCCGCTGCTACTGGGGCTGCCGCTGCTGCTGGGGCTGCCGCCACGTAGCTGCAGCCACCGGTGCTGCTGCTTGCGGTCGTGGGATTGCAGCTGCGGCACTGCGGTCATACCCCTGCCGCCGCCACCGTTGCTTGGCTGCCGTTCCTCTCGTACGCTACTTTTGGTTTTCGTTGTTTGCTTGATTTGCCGCATTGCCTCACCCCACTTCCCTTATTATTTTCGGAGGCGTCGCCTGCAGGATTTTGTTTACTTCTATCGCAAACACACCGAAACCATGAGGGGAAGGGAGTTCACCTTTTTGAGCGGAAGGAAAGTATATATTTGTTTTACTTTTATCGCAAACACTCAACACTCCCAAATTACGTTTTTGGGAAACCAAATATGGGGGGGGGGGGTGTCATGTTGTTGATTTAGGCACCCTCCGGCGTATAGGGGAGTACACACTATACTAAATCCTACAGAATCGAAATCAGACCATCCATAGACCGCAGTACCATACTGTTTCCTATATTCACCAAATCAATACTATAACCTGATAAACAAATACCAGGGGATGATGGTGAATCGTCCCCGCCTTCCCAAGCGGTAGGCAAGGCTTTCCAGACAATATAATACCACCCAGCGTTTCGGCTTGTAACTGAACACTCTGGAAAGAAAGAGCATGGACACGGTCGAGAGCATGAGCACCGTCGATACCGAGGAAGCAGGCAGAGCAGCGCCGACCACTGCTCACGGTTGGTTGCAGCGTCTTTGCAGCAAGAGCTCCAGTGACGCTGGAAGAGGTGGGCACGACGTGTGGGTTTGCTGCTGCGGTCGTGATTTCAGAGATGGGTCGACGCTTGACGCGACATTGGCTGGAGAGCACGGCGAGCGTTCCAAGGAGCACCAACGGCGAGTGATAACGCTACTGGGTCGAATATGTCGTGGCACTATTGCCTGCGGCGTGGGACTATTTGTGTTTCGGTATGGCCTGTATGGCCCGAATATGCTGGATATACTTCAAAGCTCGTACCCTGACCCTGGTATGTGACATAAATCACGATATGTCGACTCGCAGCAAATGTTCTCCTATTATAGTAGAAGGCTCGCAAAGGCTGCTTGCTTGCTGGAGTTTCAAGCTCGTACAAAACTCGTACCTGGTACATAAATACCGGTACTCCACAATAAGACGTCGGGTTGATGGCCAACGTCTAGACCCGTCAAGACCCCTATAGATTTATTATGTTTTTTAACTATATGGAGTTGCCACGTCGGTCTGTCGAGGATCCAGAGTGCTGTAAACCGGCTTCGACTATAGCACGTATAGTACTCGTATTATGTAACACAACGAATACCATCAAAGCAGTTCCTCACGCAGGTCTGGCATACGATAATACTTCATGGGACTCGAGGCTTGTACAAGTATCTGCACTTGAACTCGTTATGGGAGAATCATTGCACCACGGTCGGGTCAACTAAATCAGTAAAAGCGGGTGAAACTACTGTAAAACAAACTGCCTCGTACTGCTGTGTGTCCTGCTCTCACAAAGCTCCGACGGAAACCGTGCTGAGCGGGATGAGTGAAGGTTTGTTCTGTCTCGGTTCTATCCATTTACCGAATTTTGAAACCAGTTGCAACCGCCCTTCGTAACATTATCTGCACGTCTGTAGCCATCCAGTCGTCTATATGTGTGCTTTGGCAGACTTTCAGCTTTTCACCCCGAACGTCAACTAAGCATTCTCACCGCCCGGTCGCTCAACTTTTATGTACGTTTGTTTCACTACCTCCGTGTACGTGCAGCTGCTTGCGAGTGTGCGGGGCTCCACAACCTCTTCAGACGAGGCGCCGGTGGACGCTTCCGGCACCGCCCACACGGACTACGCTACACGGTTGCAGGTCGGAGTACCATTTGCAACACTTTTCAAACGTCCTCCGCAACGCAATGATCCCACCACCTAAGCTGTTGGGATTTTATCGGCAACAGCACCGCCAAACACGGGTATTCGGGTCAGATCGGTGGGTGGACAGGTCATGAAGGGGCACCTTATGAAGCTGCGGATGGTGAGAGATGGTTCACGTTTCGAGCGGGGGGCGCATAAGTTTCTCACAGAGACCACTTACATCTTCCCCTCAAAGTTTGTGATAAAACTAGACCCGGAGATGAGCGTGGATAATGTGACGTACATGTTCAGCAAGGACGAGTTGTTGTCCACGCAGGAGGTACTGGTTGATACCGTGGGGCTCGTGGAGGGGTTTAAAATATTTTCCTGTCATGCGAACGGTTCCCCACACCATCGCCTCTCTTCTTCTGCACCCTGACTTAATCTACACTTCGGATGTGGCTCGGACATCAGAGGAAGTACCCGAATCCTCTGGTTCTCGTACAGTCGAATGTCAGGCCTGCAAAATGGAGGTAGTTGTGCGGAAACAGCGGCAGCACACTGGGGGGCACATCCAAGATGCCGAGGTACGCCCTGTCTGCCTTCTTCGTACAAGTATGTAGCCACGCAAACCCACGCGTAGTGTTTCGTTGGGTGACGCGTTTCGCATTGCCTCGAAAACTCTAGCAGCCATGACAGGTCTGCCCACATCGTAATATGATTCGATTTAACCCCGTTGTTTGTGTGTGTACCAAATCGGCGTGTACTCCTCAAGCCTTGCAGGAGGGCGACACATGCGTCGTCTGTGGTGTGGCGGGTGAGGTCCTGCACGACATGGGTATATGCGCACCCGAAGGGAGGAGGGGAGACTCGACAGCAAGCAAAAGGCGTTCCCATCGACATGGGTGGGTCCAACGAAAAGGAGGAGGAAGAGGAGGAGGAAGAGGAGGAGGGGGAGCAAGAGGAGGAGGAGGAGAAGGAGGAACAAGATGAGGGGGAGAAGGAGGGCGACGATGAAGAGGACGAGGGGGGCGACGAGGAGGAAGACAGGGAAGACGAGGAGGGAGAGGACGAAGAGGGGGTTGATGAGGAGGAGAAGAACGAACAAATAGAGGACAAGGAGGAGGAAGAGGAAGAAGACATAGAGGCAGAGGAGGAGGAGGAGGAGGGAGGGGAGGAAGAGAGGGAGGAGGAAACCAACGAGGATAGGCGGGGAGTTGATGGGCTAGGGAAGAAGGATCGCGGGCGTGGGGTCGATGTGTAGGGGCAGCAACGCCTTACACTGTTAGAAGAACTGCCCGTCGAAGAGGCAGTTGAGTCAGTTGGGTTGATTTGGGTACGTACGTCGATTTGTCTTGAGTATGTTTCGCTCGGGTGATTGTGCACGATCGTTGGATACTGTCATGCTAGGGGATTATCGCCGGCATACAGTACAGCAGCTCCCATTGAGGTTGGTGCATGATTGTTACTGGTCTATCGTGGAGCAAAATAAAGGTAGTTTAGTGTGGTGTCGGGTTTTAAGTTTTTTCGAAGACCCAGGTAGTGGACTCAGTAGTGTAAGGTGGCAGTGGTGTTATTCTATTAATAGTACTCGCGACTGTCGGTACGTGCACCTTCCACGCAGTTCCGCCTGCCGATATATTTCACAACTATATTGTTTTTCAACATTGGTACGAGTGGCTGGAGTGGCAAGTGTGGTGGCGGTTCCTCAACCCCGACCCTCCCGACAGTATCAAAACATTCCTTGTACAATATGTGTGTATAAACCATTGTGTACACAGTGTACACCCAAAGCCAAACAGTAGCAGACGCTAGATAAACGTACCTACAGCAACGTCTGCAGCGTGTGAGACACAAAAAAACAAACACGGAAAAAACTACTTTGTTTTTTCGGCCCTCCAATATAGGGGGGAGGCGGTAGTGGGGTGTCTGGGAGTCAGATCCGTGTACACCCTCGCCGGGCCCCTAAAAAAGCCCAATGGGCCCTCAGGGGGAACCCGCTGAACAAGGCGGGCAGGTAACGCCCTGTCGTATGGTAGTATTCACCGTTCTTTGTCATGGACGCTGCGGCCGTTCTCTTCGTTAAGACCCTGCTGACTAGCCCGAAGCACACTGGTGCATTGACCACTGACCAGTTTCAGCTTTTGAAGTCGAAAACCAAAGAGGGTTTGGTCACGGATCCATTCTTCGAGAACCTGCACAGATGGGATCCAGCCTATATATGCCAGCTATGGGCGCCTTTTTAAGGTGCACGTGGGCAAGGCCCTTGACAAATGGCTGATGGATGCTGACCATGTGGAATTGTGGGAGTTAAATAAGGTGACGGCATCCAAGCGTAGGATTTTGATCACGCAATGGGTCGGCGAAGCTGCGAAGAAAATCAGCATCGAGATGGGTGTCGACTACCACAGGCGCCTGTTCGAGAAGAGTGGACTGGCGACAACCGCAAATGGAAGAGATGACAACTTCATCAACCTTGATCGTATGGAGGAGGATATCTTCTTTCCGGACACGGAGAGCACGCCGGAGCCGTTTGAGGAGGTGCTGTCGGCCTCGCCTGCTCCTGCCGACGAGAAACACCCGCCAGGCTCGAGCGACGAAGACGATGACTTAGGCGAGGAAGGGGCCGTGAGCCGCAGTGGCGCGAACGACGAACTTACAACCCTAGACGTCGACACTGACTTCGCCGAAGGCGAGGAGCCCCTGCCCCTTGAAATCCCCGCGGGGTACGCCCTGGTGAGCTCAGCACCAACCGTACTCACCGCGGCACTCGTGGACCGGCCAATAGGGCTGCGGTTGGGTATCGGGTGGCTCGAGAGGATAACCACGCGGCAGTCTCAAGCGCGCACCCACCACCTCTACGACCACAGGGTGTTTCTCGACCGCGACGGCAGCACACACAGTGTGAAGCTACCGTTGGTTAGGTACTCGGTGGACGACTCGTCGAGGGAAGGGTCTTGGGCGCTACTAGAGGACCTTGCTCACGGCGTTGAGTCTGACAACGAGAGCCAGGAGGAGGCGGGCGGGGGGGGGGTATTCGGAAGAGGATGAGGAAGAAGGCGAAGAACAGGAAGAGGACGAAGAAGAGGATGGAGTCGACGATGCTAAACCCGTCGAGAGAGCGAAAGGGAAATCCCGGGGCAAGCGCAAGCGGGTCGCCTTGCGTGGGGGGGTGGCGTCGACCACACGATCAAGTAGCAAGGCTTGCATGCCAAACGTGCGCCTAACGGACCAGTAGACCTTTGCAGTACAACAGCCCGGGGAGAGGATTAGCTGGACTTATTTCGTGTGGCCCCGAACCGGACTATCATTCAGTAGCGAGGGCATGGCCTGACCTAGTTTGTCGCTGTGGAGGCGGGCGATGATACTGTACTCTAATACATGGATAAAACAAATCGACAATCATGCGCCTGGAAATATGCTTGTGCACTACTATTAATAGGGAAAACGCATTTTCGGGGACCGAACTAAGAAAGTACAACATAAGAAATGGTGCTTTCGCGTGCGCCCATAACTTGAAAGTCAGCCTAAGCCTGATTCCTGGTTTCTTGTGAGACGGCCGGTACTGTACCTGTACCCGGAACTTCTGTAAGTTATGTAGGACATCCATACCCGTACCCGGAACCTCTGGATGTTTTGTACGCCCCGTGCTACAATACCGGGGATAAGGGTACAACTATTTCATACACACACATAACTTCTGTGAGTTACGTACACCCGGAACTTCTGTGGGTTATTTAACACTTTCATACCCGTACCCATACCCGGAACTGCTGTAAGTTCTGCAAGAGTCCCATACCTGTGCTCTAAATCACAAACGCTACATAACATAAGCTTGTAATGTTTTAACCCCAGATTTGAATATCACGTTCAAAGGCGTTCACCGTCGGCCCTATATATCTATCAAATATGTTTCTGGATAATCTGGTTTCGGTTGCTTTAGTATTTGTTCGGGTTGTTGGATCCGTCATATTTCTTGGGAAATCAAAACAAAACAGAGGGCTGAAGGCCAACCTGTCGATGAGTTGCATGAACTACACCGTGGGAAATATCCATCATGTCTAAATTCGTAAACGTGATGGGGGCATGGCCAATCCGACATTTAAACAATTTTCCGTCCAGCCCAGCTCGTATGGTTGAGGTTTGTATGGATTGATCATACCTTCTCAAGGTGCCGAATTGAAATAAAAATAATTACGTCTTGATCGTCAGGGCTGAGGGAACTAGGAGTACTAGCAGGCACTACGAAAACATGCAAGACCGCTGGACTAAGCTCAAATAAGTTAGGGGTGGTCGCCCGAAGCGCATCACAGAACCACAAAATCTGGCGAAAATCGTCATGAAGTCGACCATTGCATTGTGCTCAGAACCACGAGTACTCGTATGTACGAGATGTCTCAGCCAACAGTATGTTTTAAAAGCAGCTTCGCCATGCCCCGACCACTTTTACGAGTTTGGACTTGAAGTTTGAACACAGGGTAGATCATACACTAATGGACACACTTACTTGCCGCTTGCCCACCTTTGTTTCGTTTTTCGAGAGACACGACGAGCCAAACATTAAGATTATGAAAAAAAACGATCAAGACTATTATTTGATAATACAGATTTTTTTAATAACCACAAAAAGGGCTGGCGGCGGGTACGTTTGCACATATATACGGTTCGAGTACGTAGTTGAACTTTCATAGTAGAAGTCTCAAAATTGGTCGGGGCATGGAGGAACTGCCATTAGTTTCGTAATTACTTGACCGATAAATGAAATCAAGTTTTGGTTGAAAATACATATTAATGGCCAGTACATTCCATGAGTGTTGCAATTTGATGCATGTACGTGAAGTAGGAGAAATTGACGGGAGGTCATTGTGTGGATTTGGGACCCCGAAACGTACAGGTATATCAGTATATTACATTTGATACTACTTGTTGAAAATGACTACAAATCGGGAATATGTGGAAGATTGAACGAAGGAAATATGGAGTTTGTGGAGAGGTACTGAATCGTTGGCGTGATTGATAGGGGATGGGGAATAGGGTCATCATATTGGGAGGTTGCAGTAAGTGGTTGCGCTGCAAGTGCAGAGGAGGCTGGGAAGGTTTGAGATAGAAAGGAAGAGTAGCACAGTACGGGGCTCTACTCGTGGGTGTAGCCGAGCGGGGGTCTGGCACTCAGTTGGAGTTCGGCGAGGGGACACGGAGTGATCGGGCATTGCCGTACATAGGTCAATAGCTCATAGGGTTCGTGGGCTGAGAATATCACTTTTGGCTGTGGTAGAACGACAAAAATGGAGATTGTTTTCGGATGTTACGGTAGGACAAGGAGTGAACACAGACACATACTTCGGTGAAGCGCCCGGGTGTGATTCGGGGGACGTTTTATTCCGATATATTGCGCAAACGTGCGTTTGCAGAGAGCGAGTTCGCACGGTACTATCCATTTACCTTTTCAAAAGGGAGGCGATAGACGCATTGACGCATCGAACCGGATTAAGCTTATCATTTTCGTACCAGTACGTGGTAGGGGCAGTACATTGTCATCGATTTCAGAACAGGGTTAAGGGCGGTACCGCTTTTTTAATCCGACTAAGGCGGGGCGGTATTGCTATACGGCGGTACTTATTTGACATTTCCCAGTTTTCCGTTTCTTGGCGGTACCGACTTGAG
>MEHQ01003180.1:11805-50227 GCA_008828725.1 Saccharina japonica
GGGAGGGGGGAGGCGGGAGGGGGGAGGAGGGGAGGTGAGCGGCGGCGGCTCTGGGTGTGCTGAGGTTTCATGGTACTACGGCAGCATCTTCAGGGGGGGAAGAAGGGGCTCGTTTTTGAGTACTTACTATTAATACCTTGTACCGGTATATAGTACTCATCAACAGGTTATACGAGAAGAAGGAAAGGCTTGGTCCAAAGCACTTCGTACGCACGAGTAGAGTACGAGAGGTTTTGGGGCAAATCATCGTAGAGACACTTTGACTTTTGCCTTTTTTTTCTTCTTTTTTTCTTTTTTTTTTGTCGCAGCCGCAACGCAGGTATATATGTACATAGGTGTGGCATCACCGGATTACTTGCCAAGATTCCCCCCCCCCCCCCCCCCCTTCAAAACCAGTTCGTGGCGGCTTCTTATCAAGAAGAGAAGGAAGAGAAAAAGGCCCGCTTAGGTATATACACAAAACAACACAGGGAGCGAAGGGTTTCGTGGTACTAGTGTAAACTGTACTTGTAGCTGGGAGTAGCACTTAAAAGTAGCGTGCTTGGGCGGTTGATAAAAAGAGTACCGGAGTAGTTGTCGAGGGGAGGCATGTTGAAAGGGGGAGGGGAGGCGAAGAAGGAGGGGAGCGGGGTGTACTTCATATTCATGCATGGCCGTTCGTAGTCGTATGATGACCATAGACCCTCGCATCCATACAATGCCGGGACAAAGACAACCGTACTCATGTCGTCATGCACGCCCGTATTCGTAACCCCCCCCCCCCCCAACCCCCCCCCCCCCCCCCCCCCCCCCCTCTGAAGTCTTAAGCGGGCCGCACTCTGGTTATGGCAGTAAAACCCTTCGAGAATTCGTGTAAATATTGTCATCTTCAGGTTTCTGTACAAGCCGTGCCAACAGCAGTACCACTGCTTGTAAAACAAAAAGGGGGTTCAAGTTTAAGACTTGGTTTAAGAAAAGGGGGCTTTAAGTTTCAAGACTTAAGTGTTCAAGACTTGGTTTAAGAAAAAAGGGGGGGTTTTAAGTTCAAGTTTGAAGACTTGGTGTAAGAATCACCTTGTTGTTGAAGTTGAGGATGACCTTCGTGCCCGGGCCGGCGGCCACCTCCTGCTCGGCCTTTAACAAGATGCCGCCCACCAGGACAACGCGGCAGTTGCGTCCGATGTATTTGATGCGGCAGCAACCTTAAGGTGACACGTGACAACCAGCCGAGGAAAAAACAAAGGGGGAAGAGGAAGAGTATTTTAAGTAAGAGCAAAAGGCAAAAAAAGGAATGAACGGGGAGGGGGGGGGGGGGGGGGGGTACTTCATCTTTTCATGCATGGCCGTCGCCGTAGTCGTACGACCATAGACTCACATCCTTACAATGCCGGGACGGGGCATGGGGGGAGGATATTGGACAAGCGTACCCAGGTATAATTTACGGTAGCCTTTAATGCATCACGCAAACTTCGGACAGACGCTTGATTCCAACACGACGGATCTATAAATCTATCCCAGGGAAGTTAAATCCCTAGTCCGTAAGAGATGATCGGATTGCCTTTCGTACGAAAAGCCGCCAGCTAGGTATTAAATAGTTGGCTAGGTATTATAGTTGGTTACGGCGGCGCGCTGCCAACTATCCGACTATTTGGGATTTCATTTAATATGGGACGTTTGTTTTGCTACGGGGTGCCAATTTTTCCTAGAGACCACTCACTCGCTCTTGGAGGGAGAGACAGAAAGACAGAAAAGAGAGCTGAGGGATCTACTGCAACTCACGGCACATCAAAACCCATCGCCATCGACGGTGCCGGTGCCGAAGGTCGTCGGCTTATGTGGTACCTGGTATCATATATTTTGTAAGTAAAATGAAGCAAAATAGCGCCAGCCGATAAGCCAACTAAAGCCAGTTAGTTTGGCGGCGGCTTTGATCGGTTTCGCCAACCAACCCTCAAAATCACCACGATATATTGTATGTCTGGCCCAAAGTAACGACTGACCAGCAAAAGCAGCGTTTCATCTGTTCCGCGTGTTCTACCAGAGTCTACCAGCACCATCCCGTGCTGTATGTACCCCCACTTAGTAGTTACTGTAGTTCCACCGACGCGAATAACCAAACAGATGGCAAAAACCTTAAAAAAAAAAAAAAAAAAGTTCAATTCTAAAAAATAAGCACACCGAATAGAACCAACACGCCTAAATCTTTCTTGCGAACAAAACCACGGAATATTCTCGGAAGGTTCCTTTTCTCTCATAATAATCCTCTCCACTACCAAAATGCCCCCAGGGAAAAAAACGTACCAGAGACATACCAGTATGATACACGACGTATAAACTACAGCAGTAGGCCTTTCTTGTACGTAGTACAACAAAAAAACTCGGGACAGATATAAACAGTCCATTCTCGCTTCATGGACGTGACGATGGTCAAAAGGGGCCAAAGTGCGGTCTTCCTCAGATCACATCTATGTATTACGGAGGACCACACCAGCAAACAGGACCAAATATTAATATTGCTACCGTAGTAAAAAGAGGTACGTAAACATATAGGTTTTCGTGCGTACCCAAGGAGTACCGTAGGTTTACTTCACACTTTTTCTTCTTTTTTTTTTTGTCCATCCCATTGACTATATTTATATTGGATCTTCTTTTCTCTCCGTCTTTTGCGTAGTGTAGTCGTAACTCAGATCCGGGGGGGTCACTACGTGCGTAAGTAGGCTTTTCTCCCCGCCCTCCCCACTACGACGGTACGTACCTTGCATTTTTATCGCGAGAAGATTTTAGCACTTTCTTCCTTCGTCAACTCTCGTCGAATTATGCTACTCGTACGGCCGGCCTCCCGTAATCGAATGTTTTATGATAGCATATCATTCGTAGCATCCTCATCCTTGATAAGTTGTTACGGCCGTACGTATCGTATTTTTGATACGAACATACCTTCTCCTGAGCCGTCCTCTCCCTCCTCCGGCACCGTCACCTCCACGTGACGTCGCGAAACGTGGTGATCCCGAATGCCTGAGCTCTTGCATCTACCCACCTGCCACGCCACAAGGGAACAAATCACACCGCATTGTAATCGCGTCAGATCAGATCGCATCACATCAAAAATCGCACCAAATAACATCGAATCACATCAAATAACATCAAATCCCATTAAAAAATGCTATCAAATCACATCAAATCCCACCAAATCACTGTACATCCCACCCAAATCACATTAAATCGCATCAAATCCCATTAAAAATCCCATCAAATCTGATCAAATCAACATCGCGTTACATCAAATCCACATAAAAAATCACATAAAATCAACATCAAATCGCATCACATAGTATATATATACAATCAACACAACACCACATCACACAGCATCGATTACGTATATACGAGTACGAGTATGGGCTTCGAGTAGAAAAAGTCACGGGACGGTAGCGCCACAACCGATCAACATCAGATCGGTATAATACGATAACATCAAATCGATGATGGCTCTATATGTTGTATGCGTAAATGCGACAACAACATTAACAATTCACACCAAACCGGGTTTCAAAAATGGGTGCACACGCATACATCGAAAAATCTGTAGACTATTAATAGATGCGTGTGCGTGCGTGCGCACGAAGCACGTTCACGAGTCAGAGTCAGTATATATTTGGCAGTATTCTTGGCACAAAAAGACAGCACCACATATACACATACTCGTACGTAGCAGAATGACGTAAGGATAATGGACTCTATGGTCAACGTATGTACGCACATATGGCAGCAGCAAAAGCCAGGATGATGATGACGATATTCATCAATGCTCGTAAATCCGCCCTGCAGGGCGGATTTACGCGCGCTGTGATATTCATATGTATATGATGATTAGGGGACGTAGTTTGAGGCTTTCCACTTGCTTCGATGATGATATTCATATATATAAATGTATGATGATTAGGGGATATCTCCCAGAATCTTTCGAGCCTGCCTGGCGATTACGTCCGTAAAAAGCAAATCTAGTTATCAACATCTTGTGGCCGATTGGGGTTTTTACTATACTTCGAAGTATTCTAACAACAGTAATATGAAAAACAACTGACATCGACGTTTGACCAACACAAAACAAAAAACAGCCAAGGCGCAAATATTGCTGCTCTCTGCTCGTGTCTGTGTGTGTGTGTGGAGCGTCGCTGCCTCCTGATCCCTCCCTCCCTCCCTTCCTGATCGAGGGTAGAGGATTACCAACATCTTCGACAAAATGGTTGCGAACGAGACGAACATTTTTTCTTCTTATTTTTTTTTTTCCATCCCATTTATTATCTTCGCCCTTCCTTTCTCTCTCCATCCTAGTCGTAACTCAGATCCGGGGTCACATAGTAGGCTCTTCTCCCTCCCCTCCCCCCCCACTACGGTTCTTGCCTTGCATTTTTATCTCGAGAAGATTTCAGCATTTTCTTCCCTCGTCATCTCTCGTCGAATTGTGCTTCCTTACCCACGCTACGATAATATGCCCTCTCGACAGCAGCAGCAGTTGGTGTCATTTGAGAATAAAAATCTCCATGCGGAGACTCGAACCCTCGAGCTCCAACCTAACAGGCTTCGTGGTTACCTGTTAGACCACCGGGGGGCGACCGATTACATACATCGTAGGACTATTCCTATTCCTATTATCATTTAGTACTGACTTGTTTGTAGCCTTAACTCCACCCTGAACCAATACCCCAATATGTGCCCAATCGCGGTCAAAATGGTTGGCGTTACATCATAAATAGCACCCCTTCGTCTCGTCCATGTTTTACGGCGGTCAAGTGCAACCAACCATTGTCTCACAAAAATAAGCGGCAAGCTCCACAGCCACAGCAGCAAAGATGGGGAGTGACGACACGTCACCAAAAAAACGAGTAGACGTCACAGCGCAAGGCCGCAGTGACTACGACGTACACTAAAAACTAGTATTTGCGTGTATATTGCCGTCACGTCACACGAAAAAAGGCCGAATTGCCGTCACGTCACATGATAAATCGCCGTCATTCCCCATCTTTGCACAGCAGCGACAGCAGCAGTATCTGTCTGCTGGGCCTGATGACTGCTCTGCTGCTGCAGTGCAGCAGAAGAGCAACTATTTACAATAGTCCATGGACTGCAGCTCTTGACCACAGCAGCAGTCTACACGCTACTCCGCAAACCCTACCCCTAATCCCAAAACCCTATACCTGTGCACCTATACCATAATACTATGTGGGAGCAGGGTGCCAAAATGATATATATGGTCCGGGCGGGATCGGGGTAGAGGGGGTTGACCAATCAAAATGGAAGAGGTGTAGTCAACTGGGCACCCCCCGTGTCCCCCCTACAACACTAAATCATTCATAACAGAGAGTGTAGACTGCACATAAGTTCTACGGCAGTCCATCATAGGTCGCAAATAGTCGCCGCCCTGCTGCTGCTGCTGCTGCTGCTACTGCTACTGCCTTTTGCACATTTTGTCAGCGGCAACATAAGAGTACCAGTAGTGGTCCCTCCACAGCAGTGTCGATTGCCAGTTGTAGTTGGAACTGCGTGGAACAGATGCAAGTCACCAGTGTGCAGAGTAGTAGTGCCTGTAACCGCTCTTAGAGCGCCGGTATCGCGGGCTGGCTGGCGCATACCGGCACGATAGAGAGAACCGCTGCTACTGCTGTGTGGTTTAGCAGGTAACCACGAAGCATGTTAAGTTTGAGGTCGAGGGTTCGAGTCTCCGTATGGAGATTTTTGTTCTCAAATTACACCAAAACTGTCGAGAGCACCTTTATTATAGCGTCTGTGTGTTCTTCACATTGAACCTTCCTCTCTACCCGTCGAGTGGGTACTACAGCAGTAGGCACAATTCGACGAGAGTCGACGAGGCAAGAAGGCGCTGAAATCCTCTCGCGATAAAAATGTAAGGCGCGTACCGTATCGTAGCGGGGAGGGGGGAGAAGAGCCGGATCTGAGTTAGACTAAAGAGAGAGAAAGAACAGGAGGACGAGAATAATAAATGGGATGAACAACGACAACGACAACAACTGCCGCGGTACGAGGTACTGTAGATCCCGTTGTCTTGTTGTCGCCCGCGCAAGTACAGCTCAGTCGCGCCCATGGGCATGACAACTGCATAAACTCTAAATTGCAAATTCCTGGTATATCATACATGTGTCACACGCATTATATCATCATATTATACTTTGTCCAACCTCCCTATTAATGGAGTATTAATTAATGGTTCAAGTATTAGTGTTTACAAACTTGCCCCAACTTCGACAAAATGGTTGAAAAAGTCAACACTGCAGCAGCAGTAACTTCCTCGTGACATTTCTATTCCGAGAATTTTCCCAGGAGGTCTGGGCTAAATATACAGCAGAGAAAGGATAGGGCAGCAGTGTGAGGGTACGTACATACGTAGGGTTACCCGTACCGGCAGTGTGTTGTTTAACGTCAAACATACAAAACAGTATTAAATAGTACCTACGACACTTTTGTCGAAGCCACGTACGATATATGATATATTCAACAGAAAATAGATGAAAATAATTGAATAGAGGCGAACCCTCCATCAAGCAGTTTTCATACACAACACCAGCAGTATTGCGTGGGAACGGAAAAGCTGGTTTCACCAACAGGCTATGAATAACGCCTCTCACATGTTAGCACGCTTGATTGTTGCCGGTATCACCCCCTCCTTCGTTATTCACCTCCTTGCTATCACCCCCCTCTCTGCAGTCTGGACGAGGTCTATTAACGCTCCTTTATTACGGGACACCATAGTAAATAGGACCTACGGTACATACAAAAACCTATATATTTACCTATTTTTACTAACAATATTTGGTCCTATTTAATATGGTCCTCCGTAATAGCAATAATCACTACCGTTAGTTAGCACACCTCCTCGCTATCACCCCCCCCCCTCCGTTACCACACCCCCTGGGTGCGGGGCTTTAGATAACACACCTCACAACAGCACACCGGGCGATAATATTTTTGAAGGTCAAAACGTGGCGCCTACACTTCTGCACCTGCTCTGTGGGAACAGGGTGCCAAATGAGACCTGGTCCGGGTGGGATCGGGGTATAGAGGGGTTGACCAATCAAAATGGAGGTGAAAGTCTATTGGGCACCCCGTTTCACCCCTATGTGCAAGTACAACACTAAATCACTCATAATAGAGAGTGGACTGCACTTACAGTAACTTCTACAGCAGTCCATGATAGGTGGTAATTAGTAATTAGTCGCCGTCCAAAACGGCATCACGTCATCGCCAGGGTGTGCTTTCTTCCGCTTTACATCGTACATTACGTACATACGTGCGGTAACAAGTCGTTAAAAGTCCGACCGAGGCATGTCCTATGACTCACAGCCCTAGATTATTAATAACAGCAATGCCCTACGAGTAGGGTATGGTAACAGGGATTGGGTAAACAAATGGCGTGTTCGACTATTAATACAAATGACGCGTGCTATATACGTACGATATAATAGAGGTCGCTGCACTTTTTGGCAATTTTTTTTCTTTTCTGACTGATGGGCTCCTTCACTCGAGATCGTCACCAGCCGTAGAATTGCACGTACGTGCTGTGGGCTGTTAGAACTGCACGTACTTTTGCACCATCTTTACCCTTGCTCCCACCCGGATCTGATGCCATTTGGCACCCTGCTCCCACCCACAAGGTGCAGAAATACAATCAGCCCTCCGCAGGAGCCGCCGGAGGCCCACCTGGCACCTCGAGCCCATTTGGTACCCATGTAGGCCATACATATCTGCAACAACTCCTGCTATACATATAACCGTATTGAATGCACGTGCAGATTCGTTAGACTCGCACGTACGTGCAAGTTCTCCGGAGCCGCAAAATCGTCGGCCTTTCATTCTTGCGTTGCAATTTTTTTGATAGTATAGTTTACATCGGGTACACTCGCACACTCGTATAGCGCTTCTATTGATAGTTTCCTCCAAACTCAGCTTTCGACTTACTATTAATAATAGCATAGGTACTAATACGACCTGGTATATATCGTACCTGGTAGTTCCTAAGGAATCCGACGCAAGTCGACGAGGGAAGAAAGTGCTGAAATCTTCTCGCGATAAAAATACAAGGCAAGTACCGTAGTGGGGAGGGGAAAAGAAGAGCCTACTTCGTGACCCCGGATCTGAGTTACGACTAAAGAGGGAGAGAGAAAAGGAGGGCAAAGATAATAAATGGGATGGACAAAAAAAAAAAAAAAAAAAAAAAACTATAATCAAGTGACCACCTTCACATCTATGATATATACGGTACGACCATGCGTCCATCTGTCCGATCATCACATATATAACATATTTATATGGGCAGCGGCCAAAAACAGGTATACTTGGTCCGTTTGCGGCCAAAAACAGGTACATACTTAAAATCAAGTAAAAAACGCACTCCACGTGCCCTGCCATTGGTCCAAAACTCGTTGTACCTGTTTTTGCCTCTTCAAAACCCAGGTATACCTGATTTTGTCTACTCTGCTTGACTTTCACCTTTTTTTTGTCGTTTTTAAGCCAATCAGAGGCTCTTCATAGTTCCACCCTATGCCCCTTATACAAATGCCGACGTACGCGGAGACCCCCTCCTCCCTTCGCACCTCGCACCAGACGCCACTCGAACGAAACACATATATATCTGCCTGTACACCTCCGCCGAAATAATACGAGATACCTGGTAGAAGGCTCCCCTTCGGGATTGTGGCTGACTTGGAATACCAGGGGTGTCGCAAGCTGAGAAGGAAGAATACAGCAGCAGGCGTTCGTTCCTCGTACTATTAATAGCAGATACTCGTAGACGTGGCCACCGGGCGAGCACGAATGCCATGAAAAAACTCTACTTTGCGTTGCGAGGAACGGCAGGTTCGTGGGGTGCGTTTTAAACTTGATTTTAGTATGTACCTTTTTTTGGCCCTGAACGGACCAGGTGTACCTGTTTTTGGCCGCTGCCCTATTTATATAACCTGGTATACCTCAACCAAACCTCTCCGGCCCTTATGCCCTTAAGTACACTTGGTATGTACATATTATACCTTATGATTTGTACCATTCGGACACAAACAAGCCTGTCGGAGACAACCACAGGTCAGACCCGCACACCCTCTGGTCTCTGGTAAAACCCGGAAATGTGCTTTGAATATGTTAAATGTTATTACCCTGTAACCCGAAACATAATTTATCATTTTAGCCCGAGATGGCCGCTTCAAGTTGGTTGTCGCCGGACGGTCGTGAGTCGCGCGTCGGGAGGGGCGAGGTGAGGTGTGGGGTGGTGATTGATGGTGGTGGTGGGGGGGGGGGGCCGGGGACGTTGTTTCCGAGTACAGAAGAAAATATACCTGGTATATATATACGAGTACAGCCGTAAACAATCAACCAATTGCTTCCTCAAAATCATTCGTCATCTTCGATTGTTTATAGGCTGTTTCTTAAGGAAGTTCGATTTGTTTCAGTTCGATTTGTTTTTTTCAGCTCATTATTGATGTTTTTGACCGGGAACGCGGGCTAATCGGCCGTGCGCTTCTCGGGATGAGTGCGCCCAACATCTCAGAGGTTTCCAACGCAAAAATCCGCTTCTCCATCGAAGCATTTTCAAGTTCTTGAGGTATGTGGCATTTCGAATAATATCCAACAAATAACATTCCAGAGGCACAAACTATTCAAAATTCCCGTAATTTCTGACTGGAAAGTACCTTCAAATTGTATTTGATGTCGATTGTTCGATTTGTGAAAATACTGGATATTTCAAACAGCTTCGATGGAGAAGCGGATTTTTTCGCGGGGTACCTGTGGGATGGTAGAAGAATGCATTCCGAGAAGCGCACGACCCTTTCGACGGCGTTCCGGGTCAAAAACATCAATAAATGGCCGAAAAAAACAAATCGAACTGAAACAAATCGAACTTCCTTAAGAAACAGCCTTACGAAAACGTTTTTTTTTTTTGCTTTTACGTTCGTACTGCTCTAGACTACGAACGTACGTACTGCTTCTTGGAACTGCAGACAGGAAAAAAAAATGGCGGTAAAAATTGACCAATTTCAGCAACGGACGGGGTGAGGGATGAGGGGATGACAGCAAACAATTCGGCGTCCCCCCTTTCAACTTGCATCCTCCATGTCTTCAACTACGCAGCCATTGATTGCCCCTCGAGCATTTTAGGTCCTTCTTTATGTACAGTACGAGTATTGTATTTTATGTTTTCGTCCTACGGTCTGCGCCCTACGTACGTAAGTCGCATACGTACACTTCTCCAATTCTCCAGCCCTCTCTCTGTCCCTTTCGCAACTCAGATACCATACGATAACTTTGGTGGTATGACATGGTATCATCCCAACCGTCTAACAACGAGCGGCGTGATGAGAGCCCGGAAGCACGGGTAGAATAATGTTGCTGGCGCCCGTGCCGCACGCCTCCTTGTATTGGAACCCTGGGCACCGATTTGAATCACCCCCCTCGTCACGAAAGAGTGGCCGTTGCTGTAAATCGTCGATTTGTGTTCCGGGATATTATTATTAAAAAAAAAATCCTTCCCATTTATTATCTTCGCCCTTCCTTTCTCTACAACTTCCTATTAATAGTCGTAACTCAGATCCGAGGTCACACCGTAGGCTCTTCTTCCTCCTCCCCCACTACGGTTCTTGCCTTGCATTTTTATCGCGGGAAGATTTCAGCACTTTCTTCCCTCGTCAACTCTCGAATGTACGAGTCAATATTAATATTTATCTCTGGAGTGAGTCTTAGTAAAATAGTTTTTTTTCGGGGTTTTTGGTTTTTTAACTCCCCATTATTAATAGTAATGGTCCAGGGAGACGACTGTACAATCATAAAATCTTGTAAACATTACATAGACTTTTCGTTCACCGTAACTCGGACCTCAGGCATGTACGAACCAGGTATTATATATACCAGGTATACCTGTTTTTATGACCCGCATCCCCCTCCTCCCAGCTGGCCACCGTTCAATTAATTATTAATTGTTCACCGTGCTTTCTTTGTGCATTCCCCAACCCGTTTCGTTTCAGTTGTTACTTCCCCCCCTTTTTTGCTGCCGTGTGGCTTTTCATGGCGTTTTGAGGTCAGCACACCCCTCTCCGCCCCCCCCCCNTTTTTTCTTCTTATTTTTTTTTTTCCATCCCATTTATTATCTTCGCCCTTCCTTTCTCTCTCCATCCTAGTCGTAACTCAGATCCGGGGTCACAAGTAGGCTCTTCTCTCCCCTCCTCCCCCACTACGGTTCTTGCCTTGCATTTTTATCGCGAGAAGATTTCAGCACTTTCTTCCCTCGTCATCTTCGTCGAATATTGCTTGCTTACCCACGCTACGAAATATGCCCTCTCGACAGCGCGTTCGGTGTCATTTGAGAATAAAAACCTCCATGCGGAGAATCGAACCCTCGAGCTCCGACCAACAGGCTTCGTGGCTACCTGTTAGACCACCGGGGCGATCGGTATGGGGTGCATGCAGTCAGTGGGGTGCTTTTAAGACCATCCATCCTGTTTAAAGACTTTTCGGGAGATGATGAAGTACATGAGGTAGTACTGTACGTACGTAAGCCTTTTGAGCCATTTGTGTGTGTGTGTGTTCTTCCTTTCTACCCGTCGACTTCCAACACACAGCACACCCAGTGTCTGTGCCGATTCTTCATCCTAGAGAGATACCAGTTCTGTGGTCACATTTATACGACGCTCGTACTCGCATTTTTTACGTACCTGGTATACATATAACGACCAGCCAAACACCAAACAACAAACACAGAACAAGGCAACAAACAACAGGCAGAAGCAGCAGCAGCAGCAATTCCGAAGGCTGTCTGTTTATTCTGTACCATAGGAGTTACTTACGTGTATAGTTTTTTTGTGTTTTGAGTAGTTTCCCGAAGAGAGCGCAAACGAGCAAAAACCAGACAGCAAGCATCACCTGCAGTTCCCGAAGATATTCGTTGATACAGCAGTAGTTGATACATCTATGATATGTACTCAACATGAAACCACCCGTGGTTCCTCGTGTTTCGTACGTTGATGGTGGGGTATCATTATCATATACAGCATCAAATTTGCGACGGACTTTTTTTTCTTTCCTTTTCTTTGCGTCAAATAAGGTACAGCAACAGTAGACTACTGCTGGTACTATTGCACAACGGCAGTAGGTGCTACTCGTACTGAGCGGTGGGGGGGGGGGGGGGGGGGGGGGGGGGGGTTTTTTCTTCTTATTTTTTTTTTTCCATCCCATTTATTATCTTCGCCCTTCCTTTCTCTCTCCATCCTAGTCGTAACTCAGATCCGGGGTCACATAGTAGGCTCTTCTCCCTCCCCTCCCCCCCCACTACGGTTCTTGCCTTGCATTTTTATCTCGAGAAGATTTCAGCATTTTCTTCCCTCGTCATCTCTCGTCGAATTGTGCTTCCTTACCCACGCTACGATAATATGCCCTCTCGACAGCAGCAGCAGTTGGTGTCATTTGAGAATAAAAATCTCCATGCGGGAGACTCGAACCCTCGAGCTCCGACCTAACAGGCTTCGTGGTTACCGTTAGACCACCGGGGCGATCGGTATGGGGTGCATGCAGTCAGTGGGGTGCTTTTAAGACCATCCATCCTGTTTAAAGACTTTTCGGGAGATGATGAAGTACATGAGGTAGAATAATAACATATTCTACGTACTCGGAATTAGAATGGTATACTTTTTGCGGTATTATTAATAGTAACATGTAACACGCTGTGAGTAGAGATATTACATATCGTAAGACCATGTATATGGCGATGTCATGGGGTGATCTTAAACTGGGTACTTGTACGTACCCGACTCCTGTATTCGGTATCGCGATCGCGTTATCTGTTGGGCAAAGCCAAAAGTAGGTATACCTACTCGTACTGTACGTACGTAAGCCTTTTGAGCCATTTGTGTGTGTGTGTGTTCTTCCTTTCTACCCGTCGACTTCCAACACACAGCACACCCAGTGTCTGTGCCGATTCTTCATCCTAGAGAGATACCAGTTCTGTGGTCACATTTATACGACGCTCGTACTCGCATTTTTTACGTACCTGGTATACATATAACGACCAGCCAAACACCAAACAACAAACACAGAACAAGGCAACAAACAACAGGCAGAAGCAGCAGCAGCAGCAATTCCGAAGGCTGTCTGTTTATTCTGTACCATAGGAGTTACTTACGTGTATAGTTTTTTTGTGTTTTGAGTAGTTTCCCGAAGAGAGCGCAAACGAGCAAAAACCAGACAGCAAGCATCACCTGCAGTTCCCGAAGATATTCGTTGATACAGCAGTAGTTGATACATCTATGATATGTACTCAACATGAAACCACCCGTGGTTCCTCGTGTTTCGTACGTTGATGGTGGGGTATCATTATCATATACAGCATCAAATTTGCGACGGACTTTTTTTTCTTTCCTTTTCTTTGCGTCAAATAAGGTACAGCAACAGTAGACTACTGCTGGTACTATTGCACAACGGCAGTAGGTGCTACTCGTACTGAGCGGTGGGGGGGGGGGGGGGGGGGGGGGGGGGGGGTGTGTGTGTTCTTCACATTAAACCTTCCTTTCTACCCGTCGACATCCAGCACATCCAGTGTCCGTGCCGATTCTTCATCCTAAAAAGGTACCAGTTCTGTGGTCACAAAACTACGACACAGACATACTACGCTCAGTGCAGTAATCAGAGCAGACAATGCAATGCCATATGTGTGTGTGTGTTCTTCACATTAAACCTTCCTTTCTACCCGTCGACATCCAGCACACCCAGTGTCCGTGCCGATTCTTCATCCTGAAAAAGTACCAGTTCTGTGGTCACAAAACTACGACACAGAGATACTACGCTCAGTGCAGTAAGCAGAGCAGACAATGCAATGCCATATACTCGTACGACAGGCAAGACCTACCCTGCTAGCAATCCAGGTGCATGCAAGAGAAAAAAAGAGAAAAAAAAAGGAAAAAAATACGTATATACGACTGTGGAGCTCAGGGGAGGTCACATACTTCCTGGTGTAATATACGGTATACCCCCTGGATGTGTACGTACATACCATATCTTTGTCTTTGGAAATGTCTCGCGCGAAGAAAGGCCTTCCTACAGTAGAGCCACCCTTTTTGTTGCGCCCCCCAAATCGGCTCGGAAATTCAGCCAAACAGGGTACGAGTATAGTAAATAATTGTTCACATTTTGATGAAAGATCGGACAGCCATACGTAGGTTCTTGTTATCTTGATGGTTGGAAGTTGGAACACAGGTGGTGCTTGACATTTGACTCTCCAGCCCGCCCGGGGCCTCGTTTGATGAAAGATCGGACAGCCATACGTAGGTTCTTGTTATCTTGATGGTTGGAAGTTGGAACACAGGTGGTGCTTGACATTTGACTCTCCAGCCCGCCCGGGGCCTCGTTTGATGAAAGATCGGACAGCCATACGTAGGTTCTTGTTATCTTGATGGTTGGAAGTTGGAACACAGGTGGTGCTTGACATTTGACTCTCCAGCCCGCCCGGGGCCTCGTGGCCTCGTACATTTCGCGACAGCCCGGCGCACGTGTTTCACTGCTGCTGTAACTGGAAAAAAAAATGTCCCACACTAATTCCAAGTATTTTGTCCCCGCATTCGTGGGACCAGGTTAACCCTTGTAAGACTGGAGTCCCGTTTTGGGGACAAATTACTTAGAATTAGAATGGTTTGTCCCCAAAACGGGACTGCAGTCCTAAAAGGGTCCCACGAATTTGGGGACAAAATACTTGGAATTAGTGTGCGATAAAGTTTTCCGTTCTGTATACAGACGAATATCTTACGATACTCGAACGACCGCTGTTTTTGGTGGGGTGAGTCATGCGGTGGGGCGTGGGTAATACATAATATAAGGCGGTGGTGTGCTCTGGGTATTATATGATTATTGCAGGATTGTTGTCTATCGTACGTTGACGATTGCCGAATACGGCAAGTGCGGGAGGGGAGGAGGGGGGGGGGCGTACTCATTTGCTGCTTGCTTAAGTCGTTTGACCATTGACCACGCATCCCTTTCGAGACGGAGGGGGAAAGGACGCACACAGCAGAAACACAGCAGTACAGCAGTTATATACATACATATTATATGTGTACACCGCGCGTGTCGTACCATTTACATTTATTTACGAGTATACTGCTGCTGAAATGAAAAGATGGCCGGCCGGCCAAATGTAACCAACTGCTGTTCGTGTAGATGATAAATAATGCCGCATTGCATCTGCGCAGTAAAGAACCCCGGCATAAAAAAATCTATTAATACCAGCACATACGGATGAAAACTTGCCCATAAGAAGATAGCAGAGAGAGTGCCAGTACACATTTATACATCTATACCTGGTACTGTGGAACTAGCGCCTGCCCCCGAGGCCGATGATGTCGACTACCCTGTCCTTCACAGTACCCCTGGTATATAATACTGGAACGTAAGGGAAGGGCATGCTCCTAAACCCCGCGAAAACTGCACCCACGATTTTCGGGGACAAAACACTTGGAAATAGCGAAGAATGTTTTCTGCAGGGGTAAACGGGGTGAATCAACACTACGAGTACGAGTTATGTATCATATGATATGTACGTATACTACTATTAATATCATACTACGTACTGCTGTAATAACGCTATACCTATCCCACGGCAAAACGTTCACATATTAGTTAGACCTGCGGCACCCAAAATACTTGAAATAAGTTAAAGGTTCAATTTTGTAGTATTTCATATGTTATTACAGAAGGAACAGCGAGGGTTGATTATTCCAGAAAATGGTTGATATACACTACTGCAGTGTACCAGATACCAGACGACCATCACCAAGCCTAACCCTAAGCCCAAGTATAAGCCAATCAGGACAGCCCTAGCCCTGACCCTAAGCCAATCAGGAATCAGACGAAATCTCCAAAAAGTGGGAAAGCTCTCGTACTGCCTTTGGAACTTGAGAGGTGAAACTCTACAAAATATTGACGACAAAAACTGACGATTTACAGCAACCACGGGCACTGCTTGCGTCATTGGTCATTGGGGGATGATGCGTACAAAACTTTTCATGTCCCACAAGGTTACGAGATATGTATACGTTCGCAACGCGCGAGCGCAACCTATGGGCTATGACCTTCCTATGGGCTACGGTATGACCCTCCAAAAAGTCATAGCCCATACCAGGTATGTAGCAACCCACGATCGTATAATATGACCCGAAATATCTTATCTTGGGGTACCCACTCCACCCCACCCCACCCCACCCTACCCCACTGCCCTGCTGTGTGAGATCGGAAGAGCGGAACAAAAAAAAAAAAAANTATTGGAAACCTCAACCTTCCCGTTCTGGAAAAATCGAACTCTGAAAAAAAACGATCGCACGCACGCACCCCTGTGCGATCTCAACGTTCTTCCCCCGGGTAAGCTGGCAACATTTAAATGAAAGGAACAGAGAGATATGTGACCCAGATATAGTTATACCGAGCAAAAACAACTTCCATTTTTGCATTTTTGTATATAATACCGACCGCTTTTTATACTTATTTATTGCTGCGTTGCTATTAAATGTAAAGTGTGGGCGTGCAGGAGTGCAAGCGACAGGCCCTTGTATTCGTTGTTGAAGTTTGGTTGCTAAATAGTAAACTTACGTACGGTATCTCCATCGCCACATTGTTTTATCATCATGAAGCATCTCCATCCACATCCAGCATTCAGCATCGCAGCATGGTCACTTTTTCTCTCGAGAAGTCGGCACCGCTGCTGCTGTATCATACGACAGCCCATGTACCTGCAAGCCTTCACCGCAAGCGGAGGAAAGGAAAGATTAAGATTTACGACTGCAGCATGATGAAGTGCTGCTGCTGTATATATTATATAGTACAATAGAGAGTAGAGTGCTGGACGGGAACACTGGTCGTGACTTGGGTATGATGTGCACGTATATATGTAGAAAAAACGAAACACGAAGAAAAAATGAACAAACGCTTTTAATGTGAAGACAGCCACAACAACCACAACAACCCAGGACCCAGGACGCACCAGCCGTATAATTGCACGTCGTGCTGTGGGCTGTTAGAACTGCACCTTTTGCACCATCTTTACCCTTGCTCCCACCCGGATCTGATCCCATTTGGCACCCTGCTCCCACCCACAAGGTGCAGAAATATAATCAGCCCTCCGCAGGAGCCGCCGGAGGCCCACCTGACACCTCGATCCCATTTGGTACCCATGTAGGCCACACATATCTGCAACAACTCCTGCTGTACATACAACCGTATTGAATGTACGTGCAGATTCGTTAGACTCGCACGAACGTGCAAGTTCTCCGGAGATGCCGCCAACACGGTACTGTATCGTTTATTATGTTATTCTTACGTATATACGGTACTCGTTCGTCGTTCATACAAGGTTCCCCTTCGGGATTGTGGATAGCTTTTAAATTTGGGCAGCGGCCAAAAACAGGTACACCTGGTCCGTTCGGGGCCAAAAACAGGTACATACTCGTACTACAGTACAATCAAGTTTAAAACGCACCCCTCGAACCTGCCGTTCCTTGCAACGCAAAGTAGTGTGTTTTTCATGTCCTTCGTGCTCGTCCGGTGGCTACGTATACGAGTAGCTGCTATTAATAGTACGAGGAACGAACGCCTGCTGATTTATTCTCCCTTCTCAGCTTGCGACACCCCTCCTGGCATTCCAAGTCAACCACAATCCCGAAGGGGAGCCTTCTATGTCGTATTATTTCGGCGGAGGTGTGCAGGCAGATATGTGTGTCGCTCGAGTGGCGTGTGGTGCGAGGTGCGAAGGGAGGAGGGGGTCTCCGCGTACGTCGGCATTTGTATAGGGAGCATAGGGTGGAACTATGAAGGGCTTAAAAACGACAAAAAAAAGGTGAAAGTCAAGCAGAGTAGACAAAATCAGGTATACCTGGGTTTTAAAGAGGCAAAAACAGGTACAACGAGTTTTGGACCAATGGCAGGGCACGTGGAGTGCGTTTTTGACTTGATTTTAAGTATTTACCTGTTTTTGGCCGCAAACGGACCAGGTGTWCCTGTTTTTGGCCGCTGCCCTATTAAAAAAATTTTAATACAACGCTGTACGAAAAAGACGAAATAATAATCTACAAGTATCAAGTTAAGAGATGTATCTGCCATCACAAAAACCCCTTCTCAGAGCGTAAATCTCCCGCGTGGAAGCTACTCAGACGTGCCCGCTAAATGAGTATACTAATAGGTAGGTATTTGCTACGATAAATAACCTGAAGGAATCGTCTCGACGGTGAGCTTTGGCTCGCAGACGGCCGCCACACACCCCGAAGGACTCCACTAACGTAATCCTAACTGAAGCGGCATGACCCTGGTTGATGTTCCACTGTGGCGACTTGGAGCTCTATTTTCAGTGCGGCAATCAAAAGTACGCTGCGGAATAAACGCTAGCCGTCCTTCTACTAGTATGAACTCGACACGCGCAACGCTCTTTCTTTTTTCTCTTTTCTCTTGCATGCACCTGGATTGCTAGCAGGGTAGGTCTTGCCTGTCGTATATGGCGTTGCATTGTCTGCTCTGCTTACTGCACTGAGTGTAGTATCTCTGTGTCGTAGTTTTGTGACCACAGAACTGGTAGCTTTTTAGGATGAAGAATCGGCACGGACACTGGGTGTGCTGGATGTCGACGGGTAGAAAGGAAGGTTTAATGTGAAGAACACACACACACACACACTACAGCAGTCTGTGCCGATTCTTCATCCTAGAGAGATACCAGTTCTGTGGTCACAAAGTGAGTCTCTTTTACGAGGAGCACGAGATTAAGATTTTCTCGAGCCACGTGCCCCCGGGTGTCCGGTGGTGGTGTTTTTACGTCTGGTGATGTGGTGATGATGTTGTTATTCATAATAGTTGTTAAGATTTAACATGACGGATTCCGGCTTGATTGAGTTTTTTTTTTTTTTTTTTTTCTACGTTTGTTCGCCCGGCGCCCGACGGTGGCCGAACAAACCGGACGAGATATCTATTTACAGAAGTCTAAAAACTAACTCTTAATATGTATTAATATTAAAAAATATTAATAATTCACATTCGTCCATATTGGAAACCTCAACCTTCCCGTTCTGGAAAAATCGAACTCTGAAAAAAAACGATCGCACGCACGCACCCCTGTGCGATCTCAACGTTCTTCCCCCGGGTAAGCTGGCAACATTTAAATGAAAGGAACAGAGAGATATGTGACCCAGATATAGTTATACCGAGCAAAAACAACTTCCATTTTTGCATTTTTGTATATAATACCGACCGCTTTTTATACTTATTTATTGCTGCGTTACTATTAAATGTAAAGTGTGGGCGTGCAGGAGTGCAAGCGACAGGCCCTTGTATTCGTTGTTGAAGTTTGGTTGCTAAATAGTAAACTTACGTACGGTATCTCCATCGCCACATTGTTTTATCATCATGAAGCATCTCCATCCACATCCAGCATTCAGCATCGCAGCATGGTCACTTTTTCTCTCGAGAAGTCGGCACCGCTGCTGCTGTATCATACGACAGCCCATGTATGCAAGCCTTCACCGCAAGCGGAGGAAAGGAAAGATTAAGATTTACGACTGCAGCATGATGAAGTGCTGCTGCTGTATATATTATATAGTACAATAGAGAGTAGAGTGCTGGACGGGAACACTGGTCGTGACTTGGGTATGATGTGCACGTATATATGTAGAAAAAACGAAACACGAAGAAAAAATGAAAAACGCTTTTAATGTGAAGACAGCCACAACAACCACAACAACCCAGGACCCAGGACGCACCAGCCGTATAATTGCACGTCGTGCTGTGGGCTGTTAGAACTGCACCTTTTGCACCATCTTTACCCTTGCTCCCACCCGGATCTGATCCCATTTGGCACCCTGCTCCCACCCACAAGGTGCAGAAATATAATCAGCCCTCCGCAGGAGCCGCCGGAGGCCCACCTGACACCTCGATCCCATTTGGTACCCATGTAGGCCACACATATCTGCAACAACTCCTGCCTATTACATACACGTACATTCGATGTACGTGCAATTCGTTAGACATCCAACGATACGTGCAAGTTCTCACGGCCGATGCCGGCCCACGTACGGTTACTGTCATGTTTATTTCCGTTATTCTAGTACTAAAATATCCAACCACGACGTCGATCTCGTTATATAGTTCATATTTCAAGGTCCCCTTCGGGATGTGGATAGACGTATATTAAATAATGGGCAGCGGCCAAAAACAGGTACACCTGGTCCGTTCGGGGCCAAAAACAGGTACATACTCGTACTACATAAATCAAGTTTAAAACGCACCCCCGAACCTGCCAGTTCCTTGCAACGCAAAGTAGATGTGTTTTCATGTTCCTTCGTGCTCGCTCCGGTGGCTACGTATAAGAGTAGCTGCTATTAATAGTACGAGGAACGAACGCCTGCTGATTTATTCTCCCTTCTCAGCTTGCGACACCCCTCTGGTATTCCAAGTCAACCACAATCCCGAAGGGGAGCCTTCTATTCGTATTATTTCGGCGGAGGTGTGCAGGCAGATATTGTGTGTCGCTCGAGTGGCGTGTGTGTAGCGAGGTGCGAAGGGAGGAGGGGGTCTCCGCGTACGTCGGCATTTATGTATAGGGGGCATATGGGTGGAACTATGAAGGGCCTGATGGTAAAAACGACAAAAAAAAGGTGAAAGTCAAGCAGAGTAGACAAAATCAGGTATACCTGGGTTTTAAAGAGGCAAAAACAGGTACAACGAGTTTTGGACCAATGGCAGGGCACGTGGAGTGCGTTTTTACTTGATTTTAAGTATCTATATGGATGTACCTGTTTTTGGCCGCAAACGGACCAGGTTACCTTTTTTTGGACGCTGCCCTATTAAAATTTTAATACAACGCTGTACGAGAAAGCACGATAATAACTACAAGTATAAGTTAAGAGTGTATCTGCCTCACAATAAACCCCTTTCTCCAGAGCGTAAATCTGCCCGCGCGCGAAGCTCTCAGACGTGCCCAGCTAAAATGAGCTGTTCTAATGAGGTAGGTTTTGCACGAAAAGCTGAAGGCATCGTTCCGACGGTGAGCTTTTTGGCTTCGGCAAGACGGCCCCACCACCCCGACCAGGTACTCCATAACGTACCTAACGATGAAGCGATGACCTGGTTGTGTGCCACCTGTCGTGCGACTTGGAAGCTCTATTTTCAGTGCGGGCAATAAGAAGTTACGCTGCGCGTTTAAACGCTAGCCTCTACTACTTAGTTATGAACGTCGACACGCGCAACCTTTTCTTTTCTTTCTCTTTTCTCTTTGCATCACCTGGATTGCAGCAGGGTAGGTCTTGCTTGTATTGGGTTGCTTGTCTGCTCTGCTTCGACGCCTGGTGATATCTCTGTGTCGTAGTTTTGTGGACACAGTAACTTGGACTGCTTTTTAGGATGAGAATTCGCAGGACCTGGATGTGCTGGATTGTGACGGGTAGAAGGAAAGGTTTATATGTGAATGAAACAACACACACACTCAGTGTCTGTGCCGATTTTCTCTAGAGAGATCAGTTCTGTGGTCACAAAGTGAGTCTCTTTTACGAGGAGCACGAGATTAAGATTTTCTCGAGCCACGTTCCCCCGGGTGTCCGGTGGTGGTGTTTTTACGTCTGGTGATGTGGTGATGATGTTGTTATTCATAATAGTTGTTAAGATTTAACATGACGGATTCCGGCTTGATTGAGTTTTTTTTTTTTTTTTTTTTCTACGTTTGTTCGCCCGGCGCCCGACGGTGGCCGAACAAACCGGACGAGATATCTATTTACAGAAGTCTAAAAACTAACTCTTAATATGTATTAATATTAAAAAATATTAATAATTCACATTCGTCCACCACCACCACCACCACCAACAACAACAACGACAACAGCAACAACGACAACAGCAACACAATTAACAACAAGGGTAAACAACAGCAACCACGACAACAACAACAACAACGACAAACAGCTACCGCTTCGCTTGTGCCTCTTTGCAGTAGTGGCCATCCCGTCCTGACCGTAACCCTAAGACAACAGGCAGTATATCATACTACACCCTCACACATAACCTACTATTATAGCGCTGGATACACATAAAAGCACAGCAGCAGAAGTAGCAAATCTACTAACTGTGGTATGTATATGGGCAGCGGCCTAAAACAGGTATACCTGGTCCGTTTGCGGCCAAAAACAGGTACATACTTATATTCAAGTCAAAAACGCACTCCACGTGCCCTGCTATTGGTCCAAAACTCGTTGTACCTGTTTTTGCCTCTTTGAAACCCAGGTACTATACCTGATGCTGTCCACTCTGCCTGACTTTCACCTTGTTTTTGTCGTTTTTAACCCCTTCATAGTTCCACCCTATGCCCCCTATACAAATGCCGACGTACGCGGAGACCCCCTCCTCCCTTCGCACCTCGCACCACACGCCACTCGAGCGACACATTTATCTGCCTGCACACCTCCGCCGAAATAATACGAGATAGAAGGCTCCCCTTCGGGATTGTGGTTGACTTGGAACACCAGGGGTGTCGCAAGCTGAGAATGGAGAATAAAGCAGCTAGCGTTCGTTCCTCGTACTGTTAATAGCAGCTACTCGTATACGTAGCCACCGGGCGAGCACGAAGGACATGAAAAACTCTACTTTGCGTTGCAAGGGACGGCAGGTTCGTGGGGTGCGTTTTAAACTTGATTTTAGTATACCTGTTTTTGGCCCCGAACGGACCAGGTGTACCTGTCTTTGGCCGCTGCCCTTTTATTAATAAGAGTCAGTCTAGATTCTAGATGTGGGTGGAGAGTGGAGTGTCGATCAAGATATAAGATATCAGACCGGACTCGTGTGGCTTTTCGTAATATATAGTAGAGTCAAGACGTAAATAAAACGTACCAGTAACCAGTACGTCCTGGGCGGCTCCGGAGAACTTGCACGTTCGTGCGAGTCTAACGAATCTGCACGTACATTCAATACGGTTGTATGTATAGCAGGAGTTGTTGCAGATATGTGTGGCCTACATGGGTACCAAATGGGATCGAGGTGTCAGGTGGGCCTCCGGCGGCTCCTGCGGAGGGCTGATTATATTTCTGCACCTTGTGGGTGGGAGCAGGGTGCCAAATGGGATCAGATCCGGGTGGGAGCAAGGGTAAAGATGGTGCAAAAGGTGCAGTTCTAACAGCCCACAGCACGACGTGCAATTATACGGCTGGTGCGTCCTGGGTCCTGGGTTGTTGTGGTTGTTGTGGCTGTCTTCACATTAAAAGCGTTTTTTCATTTTTTCTTCGTGTTTCGTTTTTTCTACATATATACTTGCACATCATACCCAATTCACGACCAGTGTTCCCGTCCAGCACTCTACTCTCTATTGTACTATATAATATATACAGCAGCAGCACTTCATCATGCTGCAGTCGTAAATCTTAATCTTTCCTTTCCTCCGCTTGCGGTGAAGGCTTGCATACATGGGCTGTCGTATGATACAGCAGCAGCGGTGCCGACTTCTCGAGAGAAAAAGTGACCATGCTGCGATGCTGAATGCTGGATGTGGATGGAGATGCTTCATGATGATAAAACAATGTGGCGATGGAGATACCGTACGTAAGTTTACTATTTAGCAACCAAACTTCAACAACGAATACAAGGGCCTGTCGCTTGCACTCCTGCACGCCCACACTTTACATTTAATAGTAACGCAGCAATAAATAAGTATAAAAAGCGGTCGGTATTATATACAAAAATGCAAAAATGGAAGTTGTTTTTGCTCGGTATAACTATATCTGGGTCACATATCTCTCTGTTCCTTTCATTTAAATGTTGCCAGCTTACCCGGGGGAAGAACGTTGAGATCGCACAGGGGTGCGTGCGTGCGATCGTTTTTTTTCAGAGTTCGATTTTTCCAGAACGGGAAGGTTGAGGTTTCCAATACCGAACAAGGCGTTTTCGGAAATATGGTCTGATTGAGAGCCTTCCTTCCGAAAATATAGTGTTCGACTTTTTCCAAGCACCCATAATACCGTTTTAGAGAAAAAACGAGCGCCGAAAAACGCACGCACCCCTGTGCGATCTTAACGCTCTTGACCCATTCAGAACTACAACAAAATATCCCACACTAATTTCAAGTAGTTTGTCCCCAAATTCGTGGCACCAGTTCCTAAGAGGTGAACGGTATCATATTGTCAACATGAATTGCTCCGTACAAGCAAAAGTAGTCCGGTCTGGATTGGGGTGAATGTGTGAATCATATGCTGATTGCCGACACTTGACACACAACAGCAGGAAGGAGCAGCGCACGTCCTACTACTACACGACGTGTGTGTACGTATACATACTCGTTTTGTTGTATCCCGTGTTGTGAACCGACCAAAGAAAATGGCGGTCGGTTTTTCGGTGTGTTGTCCAAAAAGTCGGTCGGTTTCGGTCGGTTCAGAAAAATAGAACGAAAACGAACCCCAACAACTTCTCGGTCGTTTCTCGGTCGGTGTCTCGGCGAAACCAGCCAAATGGTCAACATTTCTAAGGGTTCGGTGTGTGCATGCACGGTGATGACCGATGACGGTCGTTAAGAACCCGAAAACGGAAATGGCTCTCTCGGTCGATTTTTCAGTTTTGTGTCGAAAACATCGGTCGGTTTCAGTCGGTTAGGCCGCGAAGCGCGGGCGGAGGGTGCGGGGGGGACAACGACGACGACCGACAACCACACTTTCGGTTTTCTGTTCTCCAACACTGATTGTTGTATCATGCATACGGCGGTGCGGCGTTTGATGTGATAAAATGATAAACGAGGGCGGCTGTGAATAAGTCGGCGACGATTAATATTAGTTGGTTAACGTTACAGCAGTTATTTGCGGGGGGTTCAGCGTCCTCGTGTGGTCTAACTGGCGCGGTTGTTTTGTGGCTCGACGTCGCGTTAATGTATTGAGATGAAAACTACCAGGTATTAGTAAGTCAGATAGTGTTAATAGTTGGTATTAGTAGTTGGTATACGTTGCGGTATATACCCAACTAGTAACTTAGCCGTGAAGTCCAGCCAACTCGAAGCCATACATATGATACGTAGCAGTTGAGTCTCTCTGCATAGTGCCGGTATGCGCTAGCCAACACTACCGGTGCTATAGCGCCAACCGGCACTACTAATGCGCACACTGCCACTGCTTGCCACTCACGCCTATGCGTGCCAAGTGTCAAGCGATTTCACAGGCACTACGCGAAAAGACGTAGCGGGTAGCCCGCGCTACTCAACCGGCACTATTGGAGTATTACATATCACATATCATATCATACGTAGGGATAACCGATTGAGGGTCGAGGGTGCGGGGTGGAGGCGGGGTGCGGCTATTAATAGATTTGCCACCATAAAAGCATGCCTGGTACATGAGCCACATAGCCATGTTTCCATGGTACTGGAAATAATATGCCCTTGGAACCAGGTACATGAATTATAACCGCTTCCATTGCGCCGTGGGTGGGCACGCAAAAAATATCAAAACTCTAAATTATCAAATTACCGTCGTACATAACGAAAAACAGCAGGAGCGTGTTGTACCAGGAGCGGACTTTACTACTTAAAACAACAGTTCGCACTCGTAGTGGGTGGGGTACGGACTCACTCTAATAAGACCACCCCGTGACAACGCCATTTACGTGGTCTTAACGGCCCCCCGTTTTAGGGGACAAACTACTTGCAATTAGTGTGGGATACATTTTTCAGTTCTGAATGGGTTAACTCTACCCATGGTCTTATCTTTATCTTTAACTTCAGTACTGCAAAAACTGTCCAGTACTAACTCCAAGTAGATTATGTTTGGTAACAAGCCTAAGCCTACCTACTAACTACCTGGTCTTATCTCCCGAAAAGTCTTAAACCGGGGGTACCCCACTACTGTTGTATTCGACAAAATTGTTTGCCATCAGCAGTTTAGTCGGCGTGGGATCAGGGTGCCTTGGTGGGCCCTGTCGGCGGCTAACTACTACCCTGTCTGCTGTGCACGAGGTATACGTACCTAGGTTCAGTTTGGAGTTTGGAGGGGTCAGGTCCGGGTGGGATCAGGGCGCAAAATGTGTGTGTGGTGCGCGTGTGCTGTGTGCTGTCTAATGAAACATCCCGGAAAATCAGTAGTTGACCAATCAAAGGCCTTACGAGTAAGGACTGCACTCCCGCTGAGGGGGCACAACACTTCGAATTAGAGTCACATTAACAATGCTGCAGTGAGTACTATTAATAAAGCAGCAGTTACCTGGTACTGGTAAGTGACAGCAGCAGAAGCAGCGTAACAGCAGAAAAGCAGCGTAACAAGCAGCAAGCAGCAGCACGAGGAGGATGGTTTAAAACCCAACGGGCCGAAAGAGAGGGAGATGTTGTTTGTTGGTCGTTGGTTGTCGGCCGTTGTTTTAGGCGACAACTCAACAAGCTCAACCTACGTACAGAGTACAGAGTAATGAAATACCGGTGACGAGGAAGCGCACACACACACAAAAACAAACACAACCACAACCCAGCAACAGCAAGCCAGTACTACTTAGCGCAAGAACATCGAACAAAAAGGAAACAAAAAAAAGCGCGCGAGGCCCGGCCTCTTTACGTACATATACGGCAGAGTAAGCCTGGTATATACCAGGTGTATCGTGCGACAGGCTCGACATTCGACCACGCACGAGTTGAGTCTCAACAACTCTCGCCTGCGAAGAAAGCCGTGTGAGACTTCAGGACCCATGATACCAGCCATAGGGCTGTTATGTGACACTACTCTGTAAAGTGCTGCCTACTCGTACAGCAGTTGCAGTAAAAGCCCGTGGGAGACAAAAAGTCGAGGCAACAAGCAAAGCGTGAAGGACAGAGCGACTGACACACTGAGCCCTGACCCCTGACACAGGCGGCGGGGCTTTGCTTTGGGGGGACGGACTTCTTTTGAGGGCGGAGGAGCAGGAGGAGCCGAGCCCTGCATTCTGCTCAACAACAACATGATTTTCGTTATCATTTTCATCATCTTTCCCATTTTTTCGACTTTGGACCCTTGCAGCGAGAGTTCGACATGAGACCAAATGTCCACAACGTCACGTCACACTTTAACAGACTTGACTTTGCACAGAGGTGCTGCCGAAAGTCGGTAAGAATAATGTTACAGAACACGGCAGATCAAAAAAAGGGATTGATGATGATGTTGCCGCCTGGCCCTCCCTCCGTCTCTTTCTTCTCGATTTTTTTTTTGTTGTCATCATATCATACGTTTTTGTTGCGTATGGATTCCTATACCTCCCCCGGCTCTTGTTCTGAACCGAGATTGCTGCCGTGATAGTTTACAGCAGCAGTACGACGAACGATACCAACCACAGGCACAGAGAAGTGCTGGGTACTGATATATTGGGAGAGGTTCACAGGCGCGTAGGAGTTAACACACAGCTATTACGTAATAAGCGAAGCACCCCGGACCAGCTACTACTACGTACGTAGCAGCAGCAACAGTAAGTAGTGGAGCTGGCTGCGACTTCGAAAGAGGTGCGTGCACTTGCGCTATTTATACGCGTACGAAAAAACTCAAAACTGCAACTCTCGTATCACGTAAGTTTTGAAGTTTTGTATCATACGAAGGATAGCTGTACGTATGCGTATGTATACGAAGTGATTCAAATTGCACGATTTACGATTTTCACCTACAACAAACGAACGTGTTCGGTCGTGTATGTACGACGTATCCTCCCACGTATTCCGTTAATGTACCGACCGTATGTATGTACGAACTCTGCTGCTGTCTGTATCGGGTATACTACTATCCACAGGTATGATATGTGTGGTACGCAGCGAAATATGATCTAGATTGTCAGTCGGGGGCCCAAAACCGAACGTCAGGATCAGGATACCCTTGCCCCCCATCGCGGCTCCTGGACATGTACACATACACACATCATACGCTGCTCCTACCAGGTACCCCTGGTACGCAACAACCCCGTCGAGGCACAACTACCACGCCGTTTTGTAAAACACGCTCTCTTGTATCGGGCCAGTCTACGTACAGCAGTGGGCTTGCTTCGGGCCCGACATATGTATGTTCCCGAGGGTGTCACATCTGCTGTAGGGACAGGGGAGCCAGTTAGCCCGCGATAGGATACAGAGCACGGAGCAGATATCGAAACATATCCTCGGCTAGACTATGAGCCAGGTTGGTCTGTCGTAGTCGTATATACCGGCAGCCATGCGGCAGGCGGCGCGGGCCGGCGAGCGATCGTCACTCGCCTCGCCACGTGGTTACGCAGCAGTGCTGCTGCTGCTGCTGCTGCTGCTGCTGCTGGTTTCCCAGGTATATCCGGGTATGCCCGTGGACCCGTGGTACTTTTGATCTGATCTGATTTGAGACGTACTGCTGTCTGTACGAACTACGTATATGTGGTGGCAATACGGTCGACGTCAGTTAAAGAACGCTCCACTGCTGCTGCTGCTTGCTGTGCACCACTTTGGCTGGCTGGCTCCTAAATAGTTGCCAAATAGCCAAGGTCGTCAAGAAGGTATCAAGGTCAACTCGCAAACAACAGCAGCAGCAGAGGAGATGAAACGAAAATTACGAAAACAAAAACACCGAGAGGGCAAAAAACAACTTGAATTATGAGTGAAATAGTGCACTATCCCTCCGGCACACACATACTCGTAGACAGCAGCAGCCAGCACCAACGTCGTAGATGCAGAAACTACGTTCGACGTTCGTTCGTACTCGGTTGCATTTTTTGAATGGGCTTGATCTTTTTCGTAGAGCTCGTTCGTGCCTATTTATTTATTTATTTTTGCATTTTTATACCGAGCGTGTCTTTTGATCCGGATACAGCAGCAGCAGCACTTCGTAGCGGGGGTGTGGGGGGCTTGGCAGGGCAACTTCCAGCCGCCGGGCAAGGTCACGCGTTCTGCAGCAGTGGTCATGATGAAACACGAGGGCCCGGTGTGGCTCTCTCTACGTGTGCGTCTATAAAACCGATAGTACTCGTGCCGAAAAAAAAAAAGGAACACAAGCACGCACAACGGAGACCTGCCGAAAACAATCGAGCGGCATTTTGATTTTGAGAGCAGGCCCTTCAAGTACAAGCAGAAGTACTTTTCTTAGCGTTCCGTCAAAAGCATGCAATCAACACGAGCTGGCAGCAACAACACGCCAGACACGCAGGGCAAATGCGGTGCAGCAAAAGGACGCCGGGGAATGGTGTGTGTGTGTAAGCGGCAAGCCGACCAGAGCTGTGGATCTGGCTCGAGTGGAGCCGGCCGGCTACTCGCGCGGATACCCATACATGCGCATGGCACAATACGTTGGAGGCACTTCGTATTCGTATGATAAAAAAAAGACACGAAAAAAATGTTTCCAGCAAACAACCACAGAAAGGAAAAACATAAAAAGAAAAAAGGAAACACAACGACACAAAAGTAGCGCAAAGCCAAGCGCCGAGACCACGGTGCCGGAGCCTACTACAGAAACCTGCAAGCTCGGCAAAGGCAAAGGAAGGCACGAGCCAACCTTCCTTCCGCACCCTGCGCGCGAGCGTGCCTCACGGCCTACACCAGCCCCCCCGGCTCCCCGGCAAGGGTCCACTCACCACAGTGGTTCCCGCCCCGAGCTCGATGAATCGGCGGTTCGAAAATCCAGCGCCATCCGGCAGTAATACAAACGACGCCCCTCGTCGGTCTTCGCGTAGTGCGGCCGGGCACGGAGTGCCCACTCGCTGGTGTGGCGGCAGCGGCGGCGGATCGCTCGCGAAGTACGTAGAGGATGGTGGCACCAAGCTCGCCTCGAGCGCGGCTCCCTGCTGCCCACCTGACCCTATGTGATGCGACTGCTCTCGCCATTGCTCTAGGGAGACATCCATAGCCCGAACTAAAGCCATAAATGCGAGAGGCAGGCCGAGAGCGGCACACGTCGGCGGCTACTATAAGCTACACTAAAGCACTCGAGCAGATGAATGGTTGCCTCCTATGGCCCCCAGCGTGATCTTCCTCCAGCCTATGGCGCGTTGCTTGCGGCGTCGCGGGAGGCTGCCTATGTACGCGTGGCCGTGGCTCGGTAAGATGGGGTTGTGGGCAAGGGCACGATGATGATGGGAGAGAATCGAGTCATCGAGTCACATCATCATCAAGTAAAAAAATAAAAATAAAAGAGGAAGACCCAAACGACGGTAATTGCACCGCATGTCGACCGTTCCAGTTTTTTTGTTTTTTGTTTTTGTTTTTTTCGATAGACAGCAGACAGCCAGATATGGCGGATATCGAGTATATCCATCAGAATGCGGGATCCAGGATATACACAATATCCACGGCATCCAGCAGGCTCGATCGATCGCCGACGATTCGCGATTGTTTTGGATTTCAGAACTACTCGGATGTGACGACCGTGTACGTTCGTAGCAGTTTTATTCGTCGCTCGTCGCTCGTGATTGTTGTATTGCAAAGCTTGCAAATTGCAAGCTGCGAATGAGAGGGAGGGAGGGGTGCTCCGCCGCTCGCTGTGTCTCACAGCCCGAAGATATAAAATATTTTTGATCCACAGATAGATACTCGTATCTTAATTCTGTGTTGTGTGACGTCGTTTCCCCGTATATAGTACGAAGATAGAATCCGCCCCGAGCCCCCAGAGAGGAGCAAGCTATAATACGCTTTCCTAAGCTTTGTGCGAACACGAGGAGAGCGGCCCAGGACACTCTAAGCCATCACACGTGAAGGTGAGTCTTCCAACGGGGCTCTGGTGTTCAGTCTATAAAAAACACCCCGAGCTGGTATTATATACCGCCACGAGCTGTTGATGTTGTTGTTGTTGTTGTTGTTGTTGTTGTTGTTGCCTGTACGTATATACGTACTGCAGTATATAAATAAATCGTACGTAGCAGATCGGCGTCCGGGTGAGAAATTGTGGGCAAATTGTTTATGTATGTTCGCTGCCCGTCAAGATCATCGTCATTTTTCGTTGTTATCGTTTTCGTCGGGGATGTTCAGGGGATAAGTCTGATTATAACGCCGTGCAGCGAGCGTTGTTGCCGTTGTCGAAGAAAGTGGGGTGTGGGCATCCCCCACGACGCCCGACGTTGGACCCACTCGAGGCCCTCGTTGTGGAGTTTGCGAACAAGCGACATTTCACAGGTTACCTTGTCGTCATCGTGCATGCATTTAACGGCGGTATTGGCATACAGTGCATACAAGCAGTGCAGTACAGTACAGTACAGTACGGTACGTACAGTAGCTTCCTGACGATGGTGCAGAACGGAAGCAATAATAACAATAATATACGAGTACGTAAAGTTTGCTCGAAAGATTAAGGTTGGCAGCCGACGGTATACGTATGTATATGTATATTCTTTTCCCTCTTTCGCTAAATTAATTAATTGTACCCCCCCCATACCACGAACAACCTACCTTTATTATTACATTTCTTTATACATCGCTCATCGTCCGTGCGTATTTGCCCGATGCCTATTTTGAAATAGGTTTGTCGCACGGCCCAAGAAGGTTGGGAAGACGGCCGCGATATACGAGTAGTGTACCACCTCTATCATCATACCAGCAATATTTTTGTTTTCCACATAATACCCGAGGTATAATGGTATAGTGGCAGTCAAGAACAGATGCTCGTATTGCTACTGGTACTGTACTCGTAGTGAGTTTGCGTCCATCCATCGTTCCGCAGTCTACGTTCGTCGGCTACTATGATATACCAAGCCGATCATGCTTCGAGTAGGAATTGATACCTATATATTCACGCATGGACATGTACATTTTCTTAGGGTTGCTGAGAGAGAACACTGCGAGTTAGATAGATGTCGTACGTCGTAGATTAACGATGTTTTCAATTAAAAACGACAGGTCCTACTACGTACTGCTGAACGTATCTCGCCACCCCCAATAATAGTAGCAGGCCACAAGAAAGGCGACGGAACCTCACAATATGGCATCGCTAAAACCTTCGAGCGCAAGCGGGGGAGAGGCGATGCCTGCTTCATCGGTGAAGCTTCAAAGCAGTGTACAGTCCAGAGTCGTCTCGACGATAAGCTCTCTGGATGGCCCGGGCGGCAGGCAACGGGGCGGGGGAAACGACGACGACGACGACGACGACGGCGACAACACAGACTCGTCGGACGACTCGATGGGCGATTTGTGGAACACGGACGGGCAGATGACGACCGCTCAGATTACGGCCGCGCTTACGGAAGAAAAGAGACGAAAAAAGGTGCAGCATACAGGGATCTACTCGTATGTTCAAAGCAATATAGATGGTGACGATCGCCTTCGCCAGCAAAACAATACATGCGAAAAGCACCCCCCCCCCACCCTCCCGGCATTGTAGGGATGCGAGGGTCTATGGTCATACGACTACGGCCGTGCACGACATGAGTACACCCCCCCCCCGCCCTCCTCTCAACTGTTGGAGATGTCTCTATTAGGAGTAGGAACGGTGCTCCGTCTCGAAAGGGATGCGTGGTCAATGGTCAAATGACTAAGGCAAGCAACAAATGAGTAACGCCCCCCACTCCCCTCGTCGAAAGGGATGCTGGTCAATGGTAAAATGACTAGGTCTAAGGCTACAAAGAGTACGTCCCCCCCCTCCCCTCCATATGTACGTTATTACGGATTAGTGACGAGGAACCTCGCCCCAGAGGTCGATGTGTGGAAGCTTTGCACCAGAGCCCTCACGCAAATGATATGTAGCTTAAAAGAGCAGAGTATACATACAGCCCTCGAAAGCATAGCGCCAGTTTCCGCTCCGTTCTCTATCGATGTTGCTCTCTCTCCATCTCTTTCTCTCTCTTTGATCTGTGATATTATTAACAGTGGTCATCCCCGTTCACCGGCGATTCCACGGCCACCTACCTCCCAACCCTCGCCGTACCGTGTGCTCCCTGCAATGCGACGTGTCACGGTGGGTGACTAAAAACGCAGGCGAAAGTCAAGGCGGCGAAGGAGAAGGCCGTGTTTGATCTCCGTCTGTCGAACCTACGCGGCGACAACAGGCTAGAGGAGAAGCAAGCCCTTGCCGCCGCGAAAGCTGCCCGTGACCCATGGAAAAAGGCCAAGAGGTACGTACGTATGCAGGAAGAGGACGGCGTACCATGGTGTTCGGCCATGACGGCGCGTGTGTACGTATATATGCGCAGACAGTGCTTCCAGCGTTTGTTTGTTCGCCGGGGGGGGGGGCTTCGTTTTTCCTCTTCTGGCGAATCCCTTAGCGTTGAAGAAAGCATGTATACTGTCGAGAGCGGGGCGGTATCACGATCTTTTACGAGCAAGGAGTCTCTGAGAAGACCGAGTACGTAGCGGTTTGTCGTCCTGTCCCCTGAGTGCTCTAAATGTATTGATAACACGGATTTTTTTTTTTTGTATCTGTCTCTTTTTTTTCCAGGCGCATACAGTCGCTGCAAGACTTCCGCCGCGGCACCAGTTGTCCGCATTCGCCCGTTGTTAAAAAATGTGCCAACAAGCTTAGCCCCTACTATTACGCCGCCACGGCTTCTTTCCTGTAGGCTCAAGACGGCAGCTAAGACGATCGCCGCGCGAGAGTGGCAGCTAGCCAAGCACGATATCGAAGAATTCTTGACGCCCGCATGGGCCAACAGCGAAAAGCAGAGGGCGGAGTATCTCACGAGGATCGGGCGCGCCGAACGCAGGATGGGGCGGGTGAGAAATCTCGACTCCGGGGATCTAAGTGAACCTGACGTTAATACACCGTATTTACCGTTGATATCGCAAGTTTTTACCAATAATACAGCTACCTTGATTGAGCCTGTACCGCTATCACCCTGCTTCGCTGCGTGACTTGCTCGCGAGCCAGCGCCTACTGAAGAACTGAAGAACTGCCCCCCCCCGGTGCTCCCTAGACTATACGAGTACAATTAACCCCCGTGTTGATTGATCTGATTGGTCAACTTCTTCCGTAAGTCCACTTATTTTCTCGTAACATACCTCGAGAGTGTTACGTTTTGTGCCAAGCACATTTATACACGCTGTTGGAAGTTACCGACGGCTCCTTTCGGGGGGTGTTGTCAGGGACCTTTGGCGGCAGTAATAGGCGCATACCGGTAAAAAAATAAGATTGCGTATCGTCATTCAAAAACATTGGCCGGCCACTCACCCACTCTTAAGCATCCAACAAGCACATCGCGACCTTGACCCCGTGGTTTTCTCTCGAGAGCTTTGCACGCCAGGTGCGCCTTCCGTCTTTGTGGCGATTTTTTTTATACAATGTTGTTCCAGCAGCGTATATATATATAATATATATATATTATATATGTGTGTTTTGTTCACATTAAACCGTCCTTTCTATATACATACGTATACCCCACTACCCCTCTTCGTACGACTACAATAGTTACCCACACAGGGAACTAACTTATCCCTAATATGCCAATCCCGACATCTCGATATACCTGGTATAAGGTTTTTCTCGCACTATTTTTCTATTCGAGCGAGACGCGTGCTACGATCGAGGTAGGTATGATAGGTATACCTTTTTTTGGCTGAAATATTTTCCCCAAATGACGGGGGGGGAGGCTCCTTTCAGAACTGCAAAACTTATCCCACACTAATTCCAAGTAATTTGTCCCCCAAATCGTGGGACCGGTTCTTAAGGGGTTAATGCCCAAACATCGTCGGCATTTCGTTCGCGTGTTGCACTGTTTTTCGTTTTATGCGTAAGACCACGGAACTGTTCATCGGGTGTATGTACGTACTATTTACGGGGGACCACAGTTAATAGGACCAAATGTTTTTAGTGAAAATAGGTAAATATAGAGGTTTTTGCGTGGACCGTAGGTCCTATTTTACTAGTATTTACTATGGCCCCCCCGTACTACGTACGTAGCACTTTTTTTCCCCCCTCCGAAAACCTTTTTTAAGGTGGGTGTAAAGCTCTTCAAGTGGCCACCACCCTTACGTAGAAAAAAGCACGGGTGCACCTCTACCGCCGTAGCAAGCGTCCCGATTAAAAATGTCTCCGTGCGTCTGTGTGTCTGTGTGTATGTGTGTGTGTGTGTTTTTTTTTTTTCAATACATATCGCATGCGTGCGTATTCCACATGGCGGGCGCTTCGCTGCGACAAGGATAGATCTACGCGGACTTAGCCGACGTGCGCGCGAAGAGGGAGAAGGCAAAGCAAACGGAGTTCACCTCGTGGAAGAAGCGGAAGAAGGAGATCGAAGACGGTCAGGTCAAGGACATGTTCCGCGGGACGCTCGTGGAGACGACCGCAAACGAGGAGAGGTGAGAGAAGAAACCTTTTTTGGGGGGACCCCCCCCCGCAAGTAAAGCGACCTAAAAGGGGGGAAGACAAGTCCGATCCTATGATACCAACCTTCCTGTAGACTTGGGAAGAGCATCACGCAACAACAGCACATACCATGATGACTGCACACGCTAATACCGTGCACTTTCTATTTCCGCTGCACCTTCAGACGCATGCCCTATACATGGTAAAAACAATCCCAGCAGCCTAGACACCTTCATATGGTAATCGTCAAAACATATGCATACCTTTTTTTCGACGCGTTTTCCCTCTAAAGTAAAATTGTAAAAAAAAAAAACAAGAGTAGCTATAATTACTCGTAGAGCCTTTGTCGATTGCATCTTACGGAGATAATGACGACGGTGGTGGGTATGGTGTGTCTCAATGCTGGCATTTTTTTCCACGGTGTCTTCCTATCTATCTGGCTGATGGTGAGGGAGGCACACTCATTTTGCTACCTTTTAGTTCGGTAGACAAGCCTCCGAGTCCGCTGCTTAGTGAGAGAAAAAGCGCCCCGACACTCACTCTTTTTTTGGAATGGCTCCGCGGGGAGGAGGGTTGGCGCAAAGGGGATGTACTTTTTCTTGTCCATAAAAAAGGACGAAGACACCGATGTCAGCTTTCCTGACTAATTGACACATGGTCAAAAGGACGAAATCAAAATATCGCCCTTCTGGAAACCCCCCCAGAGGGAAGGTTACTTGCCCAAGCTAGCCACTCACGCACACGCTGTGGTGAATTCTAATATAGCGTGCGACTATTAACATATGCCCTTACGCAACAGTAGCAGCGTCACCCCCCCCCCGGTGCAATTTCTGCGGCGACGTTGCTTTCGCCAGCAGCTACGTACCTACTGTGTATGACACCACCTTGTCGTTGAGCGCATCGTAACTCTTGGGCATATCGAGCGTCGAGACCAAATATGCCAGGAGACGGTCAGTCAAGGGATAACGTGCACCGGTCCGGGGTGCAGGGCCGAGTGTGTTCCACACTAAATGCTCTACCCTATGCATAGTAGTCTTGGCGTCCGTTAAGGGAAAATGATTGAAAATTGCCGTCCCTCAAGGGGTCAACGAAATTTGCCTTGTCTCCCGACATGTTTGGTCAAAGAGAGACGCGGGTTCGCCACAACGTCGCACGGAAGCCTTCTGCACTGATTGACTCGGTTCCCGGACACCGCCCACAACCTCCAACCTCTCTGAACCCCACCTCTCTCGTACGTCTATATCTAGATACGATGACAACATTTTGTGCGCAAATGAATGCCTTGTCTTCGCGCTTCTTTCGTGAAAAACAAAAAGGGCGAAGCAGCTCGCTGACTTCAGGCATAGGGTTCAGCTCGAAATTAAGGAACGCAGGGATAAGGAGGCCAAGCGTCTGGCGACGGAGGAGAAAAAACTATCTGACGACAAGATCGCCCGACGTGCCGTCATCCTGAACTTCTGGGGGAAGGCGAAGGTAAAAGTGTTTTTTTTCCCCCGGATTCTTGAGTATTTTCGGGGCTGTTCACGGGTCGGGTCGAACCTCACGGGTCAGGTTGGGTCGTGACGGGTAAGGGTGACCAGACCGAACCGAACCGAACGGACCCGACACCGAACCGAACCGAACCGAACCGAACCGAACCGAACCGAACCGACCCGACCCAAACCGAACCGAGCAGAACCGAGCAGAACCGAACCGAACCGAACCGAGTAGAACCGAACCGAGCAGAACCGAACCGAACCGAACCGAACCGAACCGAACCGAACCGAACCGAACCGAACCGAACGGAACGGAACGGAACCGAACCGAACCGAACCGAACCGAACAGAACCGAACCGAACTGAACCGAAACGAACCGAACCGAACCGAAACGAACCGAACCGAACCGAACCGAACCGAACCGAACCGAACCGAACCGAACCGAACCGAACCGAACCGAACCGAACCGAACCGAACCGAACCGAACCGTGCTATCTGAAAAAAAAACCTGGCCCGACCCGCGGGTCGGATCATGACCCGTAAAGAGCCCTGATATATTTTCACACGTGGGACTGACCAGATCCCCATTTGACCATGATCTACTGTAGATGGTGACCTAGATATGCTGGGGGCAGATAGATCCCTACTATAACACTCGTATATACGATATTCTCGCACACGATCTGCTGTAGATTATTTTTGCCACGTGCGGCTCTCTCTGTACAGCCGCGGCTCTATTCTACGTATTTGCCGGGCAAGGGATTTTGTGTGATAGCGTGTCTTGCTCAACATCTCATCACAACAGCAGGTGTAGGGTCTGCATTGTCTAACTCGTTGATCTACGAGCCTTGTCCGATGCAGTGGCTCATTCCACCTGGTGCGTTAGCCGTGTCAAGTGCCCCCTTGATGGGGTGTCATATATACGAAGGGGCACAATATGGCAAAACACAACAAGGAGCATATTATTACCCACCAGGTAAAGAAGTAGAGCCATGAAGGAACAAAAAAGTGACACCCACCCACACTTACCCGATGGCACGCGCCGTACCACATAGATAAACACGCCTGTTGTCTCTACGTACATAGTCCGCACCGTTACGTAGCAATTAATTCGTGTGAACGAAGTACAATTAGCAGAACGCTCTGAAAGCGGCAGCCGTTCGACAAACAAGAGAGGGCATACTCGCGCCTCCGGGTACGCTCCCCCCCCCCCTTCATTTTGTTTTTGGCCGTCACCATGAATGGTGGTCGAGCGGAGAACCTTTAACTCCGCACAAGGGGGATGCTCGCATCACGTATATAGTGTGTGGATGGTCGGGCACTCATGAGAGCCAGTTACAGATGGGATACACCCATTGCTGTCTCTGGAAGTGGCCAAACCGAAAAACAACCGATCAGGTCATTCGACGTTGCCATCCAATTATGCAAGAAAGTGCGCACAAGGTGTCGAAGTCCGCCTCACAAGCGGTTCTTAGTAGGGTGCAGCTCGCCCTTCATGCAACTCGCTGAATACCTCACGTTTCGCTTCGCTCTTGGTGTAAGCAACGGCCTGTCTGGTCGGTGAAAAGCCGACGTGCTTCGTCCCGTCCATGCACGGATGCGAGGGTCCATGGTCATACGTCTACCGCCATGCATGACAATTAGCACACCCCTCTGTTTGCCCAGTCTCGAAAGGGATGCGTGGTCAACGGTCAAATGACTTAAGACAAGCAAAAAAAAAGAGTACCCCCCCCCCGCGCCCCCCCCCCCCC
>MEHQ01003180.1:61302-75052 GCA_008828725.1 Saccharina japonica
TAGATCATCTACAGATAGATAATGATCTACATCATTTAGTTCTTCACTTGCCGATGTGAGAGGTTATGCAGGAGGATCTGTATTACGATATATGTATAGGTACCAAATGGACATTTTCCCGGAATACTTTTACTTTTCATCTCCGGCCGCGGCTCTTTTTTCGCGCTGTCGGCTGCGGGGCACGCAGGGGAGCCGCGTGTACACCACGGCGCAAGTGCGGGTCCCGGCCGAGGCCCGTGGGGCGTGCCCTGGGCCTTCAAAGTCGCGAATTCTGGCAAATATCTCAGGGAAGACGTTCCGACTTGACACCGCCCCGCAACTACTCTAAAAAACCTGTCGTACGACTGTTTTTTCATCCGTATGAACTTTGATGGTTCGTTTTTGACACGCCGTATGAACGGAACACACAAAGCACGCACCACGCACGAGAAAACAAGGACCACACCGACATCGAACGAGGTACACATCAAGCGTCGTGCAGCAGTAGTTGATACCATGTTGCATGCGTCTGCTCTGTCTGGGCTGCGTACAGCAGTAGTAGCAGTTGTTGGAGACGCTTGAATTACAGGCGCATTTTATGTAAATTTGTAATTTGGTTCCAATATTTTGGAATCTACGTAAAGTACACATACACAGATCTACGAGTACGAACGATAGGCCGATCTACATACGTACGAATACGAGCGTACCAGGGTACCCGCCCAAAATTTATTACGTACGAGTAAATACTAGGACCGGGGCGGGACTCGTCGGGCAACAGCTCTGTCATAACTATGCTTTGTATACTCACCTGAATAGCTCAGAACAACCGTGATAACTACAGTACCACTGTGAGATCGACTTTAAATCCTACAAAAATAGGTTAGATCGACTTCATAAACAAAACAAATCGTTCATCCTGGACGGCAAACTGAAGTTTACTTGAACACCGGGAGCCCACTGTACCTCAGATACGATATCATCTCGTGACAGTTGTTTCGTTAGGAATAGCCGTCGCCACTACGTTTTAACAGTCTATGCCACAGGTTTGCTCCAAAAACTTAACTATGAAGCATGTGCGATCTATATTCACCTTGCGACACCCCCGGGATTTCAAGAGACCAGCATCCCGAAGGGGAATCGTGTACTGTGTACGGGACGGTGCAGATCGGGTTGATGGCCAGAATTAATTAAATACGAATTATATCTCGGCTGACTATATTACGTTTCGTTCCTAGTGTATATATATCTGGCCCTTGAAGATCTACTGCTTATAGATCACCAGTGGGAAATCGATGATCGATCTGTCCAGGCTGTGTTATTCGTGCATTCTTTCCATGCGAAAGTTTGGAGTTGGTTTCCGAACCGAAGTACGCTTGGATACATGTAGTACCACGTAAACAATCAACGTTATCACAACGGTATCTCTGTTCGCTTCTTGGATCTTACGTTTGCCCGTCGTCGAGGCGCTCATATTGTGCAGGGGGAGGGGGGGGGGGGTGTACTCATGTTGTGCACGGCCGTAGTCATATGACCATAGACCCTCGCATCCCTACAATGCCGGGACGGAGCGCGTTGGGTTTTCACCAACCAGGCAGATATTGCTTGCACCAAGCGCGAAACGCCGTGAGGTATTGGGCGAGTCGCATGGAGGGTGAGCTGCATCCCTCCCTCTTTGTGCAACTCCCAAAACAGCTTATGCCCTTGCCTGAGGACGGTCTATGGACCGTAACCTTAGCCGTAACGAGACGACGCGCCGAAGAGGATTACGACGAGTACCCCCCTCCTGCCGGTGCATCCCCGCCGGCAAGCGCCCGTAGCACCGAGTCGTCGTGCGCGCACGATTCCACAGACTGGGTGTCGATCAAGATGGGACCGGCGCACACGTCTCTGCAGTCTGTAGCCAACGTGAAAAACGTGGTCAACGACGACCTTGGCGAGGTGGGAGGATGAGGGAAAAGGACGCGTGCTATGATATGATATGATATCATATGATACGATGAGATATGTTATGATATGATATGATATGATATGATATGATATGATATGGTATGATATGATATGGTATGATATGATATGATATGATATGGTATGATATGATATGATATGATATGATATTATATGATATATCATATTTTATGATATGACTAACTGGCGAGGCGGGCTCCTCAACTGCGGGTCTATTGTACGGCTACGTACCCAAACCATTGGAATACTATTCGTGCTTTTACAATTTTATTCGTTAAATTTTTAAATTCCTAAAAAGGTCATTGCTATAAGGAATGTTACCCTGGGTTAGGGAATCGATCGATATTTTACTCCTATGATATAGATCAGTAGGTAGCACCGCACGCTTACATTTGGCGTCGTCGGCAGGACACGGGTTCGAATCTCACGTCGACCGTTTATTTTTATAGAAGAACGCTTGCGCGTGCGTCCCTAAAAAAACATGTGTCTCTGGTTCCCCAGGTATTGAAACGAAGCGGGTAGATCAACCTACGGCGCCGTATATATACGGTACCGTTACGTCCCAAAATACCCTACCGTCCAGAGGCGCGGGGGAGAGTGTGTTATATGGAGTGCCCTAGACTGGGAAATCGATCGATCTTTTTTACCCCTACATATTATAGCTCAGTGGGTTACGACAACACAATCACACCATGGGAAGGTTCCGGGAATGTACGTCGAGGTGCACCCTAAATTTTGTTTTTCACTCAAAGTTGGCTTTTTTGTTTTGGGTGAGATATACATAGAGAGGCTTTTTCAAGCAAGGAGCCTAAAATAAAAGGAGGCGCCGCAATCCTACATATCGTAGTATGCGTCCGTCTCGTCATCACCCTTTACATGGAGCCCCCCCCCCCTCTCCTTCCTCTCCTGCCCGCCACGTGGCGATGCCATCCATATACGCAAGAAAACCCGTCTCACATTAACCGGTTCCTGTATAGTCTAGTAGGGGATGCAGCCCACCCTTCATGCGATGCGACTCGCCGAACAACAAACCTCACGTTTCACGTCGCGTTTGGTGCAAGCCATCAATCTCTTGCCTGGTTGGTGGAAACAAAATAAAAAACGACGGGCTCCGTCCCGGCGTTGCAGGGGTATACGTGGGTTTACATATGGTCATATATACGACTACCGCCATGCATGTCAATGAGTACCCCCCCGCCCCCGCCCCGCACACCCCGAACGCGAAAGGTGCGATACGAGCTGAGGCATCACTTCCGTGGCTCGGCACTCGCCTATCGCTTCGACTTTTCCTCATCGAGTCTCTTGCCGGAGGCGCACATGTCTATAGAGCCTGGGATGTTCGCCACCTTCGAGATGGCGCCGCTTGAGGTACGTATATGCAGTAGTAGTAGTAGTAGTAGTAGGAGTAGTAGTAGTAGTAGTAGTAGTAGTAGTAGTAGTAGTAGTAGTAGTAGTAGTAGTAGTAGTAGTAGTAGTAGTTGTAGTAGTAGTAATAGTAGTAGTAGTGTAGAAGTACAAGTAGTAGTTGTTGTAGTAGTAGTAGTAGTAGTATTAATAGTAGTAGTGGTAGTAGTAGTATTAATAGTAGTAGTAGTAGTAGTAGTAGTAGTAGTAGTAGTAGTAGTATTAATAGTAGTAGTAGTAGTAGTAGTAGTAGTAGTAGTAGTAGTAGTAGTAGTAGTAGTAGTAGTAGTAGTAGTAGTAGTAGTAGTAGTAGTAGCCATGTGGGAGCCATGCCTCGTCCAACCTGCACATATCCGGAGATCACCGTAAGGATCTCCCAAGCAGGTATCACCAATTCTCACGTCATGAGATCTCCGTCTCTTCTCGTACAAACTGTGACGTCAGATCTCCTATGATCTCATCAGTAAGATCTCGGTACAATCCTTCGTCTACGGACGAACTATGATTGGTAATATTGACCCCAGACAAATGGTGTATGGTGGGATGCGTCGCCCGCATCTCACACCACTCTCACGGACCAGACTTGTGGTCAAGTCTGGAACCCGACACCTGGCGTGTATTCCACGCTACGCATACAAAGAAGAAACTGTTGCAAGCTTTGAGTCGAACCTTGAGTACCTGTACTCACAGTAGTAGTCAGTAGTAGTAGTAGTAGTAGTAGTAGTAGTAGTTGTAGCAGTAGTAGCAGCAGTAGTAGCAGTAGCAGTAGTACGTGACTTATGCCAAGACCTGGTACGTAGTATTTTACTTGCTGGTAATCCGGGAGAAAGAGAAAACAGGGTTCTTCACGGGTCATGACCTGAGGTCGGATCAGATCGGGTCGGGTCGGGTCGGGTCAGGAGGTTTTTATACTCTCACGGGTCGGTTTGGGTCACCCCTTACCCGACCCGACTGGACCCGGCCCGCGAGGTTTTGACCCAACCCGCGAACAACCTTGAAAAAAATATATATATATACACTCTGGGGGCTTCGCCGCGGCGGGCTGACGCCCGCCTGCGGCTACGCGCAATGCCCGTAACGGCGAGGAGTAGTCTACTGAGGTAGATTAATAGCTAAGCTTAGGGCGAACAAAACGACTCCGTACTGCCAAGGGGTGTACAGCAGTAGTACAGGACACCTAATGAGAAACACTCAAAAACAGAGGCTAGGTTTCTTATTTACATGAGAGGAGAGGATGCGGTCTATACTAACTTCAACATAACGGCTCCCGAATTTCTTATTCCTTGTAAATATCACCCTGTGGTACTGAGGTGTTCTGATACGTACGTACCTATGTACGTACGTACGTGTATATCAGCAGTAAGCTATAAAAATCCGTACGTGTATCAGCGGTAAGTAGTTCGTAAAATCCAGCATCGAGCATAAAAACATAATCAATCTTGGATCTTGCATGTAGCCCACGGGACAACTATAAATACAATACGAGTACGAGTACGAGTATACGTATACCGGGAATGAATTCGGAACCACTTTTTTCGAAAAAAAGCAAGTTCTCGATCATCACCGTAATTTTATTGGGAAAGTTGGAGTGTCCATCGCTCGCATACGAACAGAAACAACAAACAGCAGTATTAATAGTATCATAGTATCACATTGGTGTACCACGCACGTATGAACCCATGGTACACACGTATGAACCCATGGTACACAGGTCTGTTTCTGCTGTGGTGCTGGTACTACTGTATCGTACCGGTACGTGCGTACGTACGTACGTGTATATCAGGAGTACAGCAGTAGTACGTGGTCTTACAAAAATCCGGGTTCGTCGTTGACATAAAAAAACGGAATCTTTGATTATGCATGTAGCTGCGTGTAAAAAAAAAAGAGCGTGTGTGTTTTGCATGTGCGCTCTCCATCACCATATTCTTGGTAAACGTCGCTGCAGCGCCCACCGCCCGCATGTTCATGCCCGCGAGCGCACGCGAGGCCCAGCTCGGTACTATATCCAGGCCGACGGGTACGTAAACCGATAACTTCTCCCGACACGCTCCTGAGGAGCGCATTCGGTAGATATTTTTGGGGTCTCGTAAGGTCCATAACAGATAATCATCCCGCACGGGACTGTCAGAAAAAAAAACGACGTGCGTTCGTATGGCGAGCCCGTGACAAATAGGCAATAAATCCTCAAACAAACGTACCCCCATTGCCCTCGTGTAGCGCAAGGCCGAGGCCGCCCTTTGCAGAGAAAGCAGAGCAGGGATCGTCGAGCACGATGAGCGAGTTGCGTGACGCCGGGTGGACCTCATCGCGAGATATCGCGAAAAAGGCTCAACTCTACTTCTAAGAAAAGCCGAGGAGCTCTCACACGAGACCACCCACAATATCGTACATGTATTTATATATATATATACATTTTTTCCGTCGACGGCTATAAAAGTTATGCTTCTTTTCATAGAAATACAGGCAGTTGTGTCACTATACGACTCGTACGTACGTCGTAGCAGTATGTAGTGCGCTGAAAATAAAGAGATGGGGGAATGACATGGGGCATTCATTCTGTTACCATAACATGGCATGCTATATAGAATATCGTATATATGGCGGGGCGTTACGAGAGAATACAAATTAGGTAGGAGCGCATATTATAGGTATGGTACGATTGTGCCATTATTTTCTTTTCTTTTTGTCTTGGATGTAAGCTGCTCACGTTGCAGCGACCCCATGCGTTTTTAATGATGAAAATTGTAAGAAAATCAGCGCGTACGGATATAGCTTGCAGATTATCGCAGTTTCACGACGTATTGGCCCTGAGGAATTTTAATGCTCGTTCATATATACGCGCTGACATCGCGATATGCATGACTATGATATGATATGACACGTAGACGTGGGGCGAAAGAGGAATGCGCATTTCGATTCTTATGATTTCCCTCACGCCGAGCAGGAGGATACACGACCCCAACATTTGCTGGCAGCATATATAGCGAATGAAACAAATGGTCGGTTCAAGCACGCTGTATGTACTGTATCGTACACATACATGTACCTGATCCATCTGAAAAAAAGGCAATTTCAAACGATTAGACGGCGTCGTTAAGTTCTATTGCTTTGCAGCGAAGAAAGAAGCCCTCATTCTGTTTCCTAACAAGAATGTCGTTCAAAGACGTGGAGAGTAAAATAATAAATCTTGCAAACGTTGAAAGTATGAAAAACACACCGATAGCCGTTGAAACAAGCAAATAACACCATTGACAATCGTTGAAAGGTAATCACAACATTGATGCGTAACCTTTGAAAGTATGAACAACATTGGTAACCGTTGAAAATAAAGAACATCATTCATACCGTTGAAAGTACGAACAACATGCATATATAGCCGTTGAAATAAGCAACTAACAACATTGATAATCGTTGAAAGTTAAAAACAAAATACTAACAACCGTTGGAAGTACAGAACAACATTGATTGATAACCGTTGGAAAAAAAAAGAAAAAGAGAACAACACGATATAGACAATCCACCAACCCACAACCCTCTCCATGCGCTTCCCCTTCGTTCTTACGTTTGGGGCCCCCTCTTACCCGCACGCGGCAACCCAACGAACAGTGGGTGGGCAACCGTGTGGTGAGCTCGTACGTCAAAGAAGTGCGCCTGGAACTCAGGAGCACCGAAGCGTTCGTCATGCGGCTTCTCGAAGACATGATACAGGTGAGTGAACGAAGGAGGAACGACCCTCGCCCCCCCTATATTGCCGTATCACCCCGGGTGATAAGATAACACCCCGTCGGGCCGGTTTTGTCCCAAACCAGGGGGGGAGGGGGGGAGGGGCAAACAAACAAACAAACAAACGCCGAGCGATATTACGGAAAGGTCTATCGATAGACGAGAGAGATACTTCTTATAATATGCCCCCGTTTTCGTTGGATGTGATGTACTCGTACCCCCCCCCCCCCCTCCTCTGGGCTTCTTGGATAAACTCGGCTCGGAAACTTTCGTCCCAGGGGATGTATGTGTGTGTTTAAATATCTTGATTACATACAGTGTACGGTAGTCAACCCCGGCATTGTCTGGAAGGCGGTTCATGGTTTGCCGCGAGGACCAGCTCAACACGGCACAGACACGACCCTGTACTCGTAGCGGCGACGGGATACTGACACCATACGGCGCGGAACTTTCGTACGTTTATACGTACGCGCATCGCCTGCGCCGTTCAGGCACGCTGTTTTTCAGAAAAAGGTATTTCAGGCATTATTTCAGCCATCCTGGGGCCTGCCTACCTGCGCCTCCATGTTGTTTGATCTCGCATTACACCATGATGATGATGACGATGATGATGATGAATGGTGGCTAAAACGCTGACTGACCAAGCATGTCTGAAAAAAACACACACACACACACGGCGTGTGGGTGAGAGAGGGGACGTTTTACGTATCGTGTCTTTCCTGGTTTTCTTTTCGCGTTTCCACGATAATAATAATGACGATACAAGCGCTTGTTATCATAAACAGCACGTACGAAGATACCTCTAATAAAATAAACTAAAACACACCTGGTACATGGCAATCGTTTTTTATACATACAGCAGTATACTTAGTGCTTATTTTTTATTTTCTGCTTATATCGTCTTCTAAAACAAAAACAAAAAACGAATTTATTTAACACTACTGGTAGAGCTCAAGTACCGTACGAGTCAATTAGTTATTTTTCACCCATCCCTACGTACCCCCCTTCATTCTGCATACGTACTTCAAAATATCAGGCGGAGGCTACCGAGGGGGACACGTGGGACTCGAGCGCGCTACACGGCACCCTTCAGCGCTATCCCCGAAAGGAGTACTGCAAGCTGGTGAAGGAAACCCTGTCAACCATGGACGAAAAGGCGGCCCAGTCCAAACGCGATCAAGATAGGCTGGCTGACATATACAGCAAGGTATATATGTACAAGGGTATACTACGTAAGTATGCTATAATATTCTTATATACGACATGCTACATGTATATATTCGTACACACGCCTGCCCCCGCCGGTTTTGCAGTGCAGGGGGATAGAAAAAAAAAAAAAAAAACGGCCGTACGTTTCTGTTATTTTGTTCCCCTCAATAAGGGCCCCGTACGTACATACTTCGTATATCAATATCCTGCTTGATGCCACACTAAAATGAAACCCGATCTCAGTACGAGTATCACACATAGCTTTTGCAAATATGAGTTATGGACGAAAATCCTCCTATCTCGTCACAGCTGAGGCTGTTTTGTTTTTGTTCTGTTCTAGCAAGTATACAGCGGGTACCCCTATTTAAGAGCGTGCTATTTGATAGAGGTCACACTAAAATAAAACCCGCACGGTACGAAGTAGGCGCGCTCTCAGCGTCACACATAGTTTTTTTTGCAAAGCTGAGTTTCGGACGAAAATCCTTCATCTCGCCACAGCTGAGTGAGGCTGTTTTTTTGTTTATCTTTCTTTCTAGTAAGTATACAGTGGGTATACACCCCGATTTAAGATCGCCCAAGATAAGAGCATTCGGGATTTAAGAGCGGTCAAATCGGCATGTCCCGCCTGTACTAAAAGCTATATATATATTGCCTGCTACAGATAAGAGCAATGCGTAGTTAAGAGCGCTTGTTTTGGCTTGTCACGGTGCCCTCTTAAATCGGGGTACCCACTACTACTGTATAGTGTTATTTCACGCTGCCAACGATCATTCTTCGATGTAAGTATTTTGGATGGGATGAGCCCCCCCGCCCCGGTCGGGGTGTGTAGCTAGGGCTTCGATAGACTGATTGATCGCTTCGTGCGTGTATACAAATTTCGGGTAGTAATTCGAACCAAAATGCTGGATTCACAACGTTTGTGACAAAACTATAGGGTTCATTTGATTGGGTCGCGATTATATGGGGTTCATTTGATTGGGTCGCGATTATTTTATGAGGCTCATTTTATTGGGTCGCGATTATATGGGGTTTTGTTTGATTGGGTCGCGATTACATGAGGTTCATTTGATTGGGTCGCGATTGTATGGGGTTCATGTGATTGGGTCGCGATTATATGGGGTTCGTTTTATTGGGTCGCGATTATATGAGGTTCATTTTACTGGGTCGCGATTATATGAGGTTCATTTTATTGGGTCGCGATTATATGAGGTTCATTTTATTGGGTCGCGATTATATGAGGTTCATTTTATTGGGTCGCGATTATATGAGGTTCGTTTTATTGGGTCGCTAATATATGGGGTTCATTTGATTGGGTCGCGATTATTTGGGGTTCATTTGATTGGGTCGCGAATATATGGTGTTCATTTGATTGGGTCACGATTATATGGGGTCCATTTGATTGGGTCGCGATTATATGGGGGTGGATTTGATTGGGTCGTGATTATATGGGGTTGATTTGGTTGGGTCGCGATTCTATGGGGTTCGTATGATTGGGTCGCGATTGTAGGGGGTTCCTTTGATTGGGTCGCGATTATTATGGGGTTCATTTGATTGGGTCGCGATAATATGGGGCTCATTTGATTGGGTCGCGATAATATGGGGTTCATTTGGTTGGGTCACGATTTTATGGGGTTTCATTTAATTGGGTCGCGATTTTATGGGGTTCATTTTATTGGGTCGCGATTATTTCCCGGTATATACGCGTAGCACTGAGTCTGGCCTTGTTTCGTAGTCAAGGTGACTTCAGTAGGCCAGTGACTACGTAGCGCTTACCAGGTATAATATATAGCCAATCAACATGGTACTGTTTGTACTTCCTGCACGCGGCGCTTTCAAAAGAACGCCAAACAAAATACGATCGGGTCGCAGCTAGGGCTATGACCCTCCATTTGGAGGGTCATAGCCCATAGGGTCGCAGTCTCACTTATCGTTTTTTTTATGTTTGTTTCGTCGCGATGTATAGATAGTATGGATCTCGCAAGCAAGGGTCAACTTGACAACATCTGTACGTACTCTCACCGCTGAAAACCGATCGATGTTTTTTTTCCCATCGCCTGTCTCTCGCTGGCCGTGGCGTACAATAAATAGCTAATGGGTGGCAGCGCTGCCAAAGAACACGACGCGGCGAAAAGGCTGGGTTACAGCGCGGGCAAGATAGCGGCTGCGGAGAACAACTTGACCGCCGCCGAGACCGAGAAGCTCATCCGTCTGCTGCCAGCGGACGAGAGACAGGCGAGAGATACCCCCCCCTCCCCGCTCCCCCGATACATCGTCTCCTGAACAAAAAAAGAAACTATAGCGCAAATGAAACGGTGTCACCTCTTTTCGACCCTATTTGTGCTGAGAGCGCCTAGCGAGGGTATAGGTGTAATTCGATGCGAGTCGACGAGGGAGAGAAAAAATATTAAGACGTTTTTTCGCCGTATAAAAATCGAAGCACGTATATCGTAGGTAAAGTGGGCCGGCCCGCGCGCCGGAGGGGGTGGGGGGTGTAACCCCTTCGGATAGTTCAAGAAGCAATGGCCCCGTAGTCCGTAGGGCCGCGAGGGAGGAACCCGGGGGGCGGCCGCCGTTTAAACTCAGTTTTTTCTTGCCTTGGTAATTTGTCCATTGGCCGCAACGCATCCCTTCGAAACGGAGCACCCCTCTTTCTATAAACTCCTAATCCCACCAGACACCTCTTTTGTGGCCACCATCCAATCTCCTAAGATAGCGCTGGCGGGGGAGGGGGGGTGTATCATGCTGCGGGGGGGAGGGGGGGGGGGGGGGTTACTCATTTGTTGCTTGCCTTAGTCATTTGACGGGGGGGGGGCTTAGAACACTGCCTCTCATGTAGGTAACTAACATTATGACTGACGTCCCTCGCATCCCATCACCTTCGGGTTACTCGACAAATGCCTTCAAGGTTATTTTTGGATTTTTCACTTGTGGATAATAACCCCCGTACGACCTCTCTCTGATTTTCTCGTCAGATCCTTGTGCAGCAGTGCAAAATCACCCACATCCCTCCCTGGTGATATCATTCACGCCTTACCTCCCATCCCCTTCCCCCAATCGAGGGCGTCACACCCTGAACATGCCACCTTAGAGTATAAAACCACTATTTTAGTTAGGACCATAGTTAATAGGACCAAATATTGTTGAGTAAAAAGAGAGATATACTCGTGCAGTTTTATTTGTGTATATCGTAGGTTCTATTTACTATGGTCCCCCGCAATAAGTCATGGTCTATTTTTAAAGGTGTTTTCTTCTACTGCTATTGCTATTAAATAATGCACATATAGACCCCACACCCCCCCCCCTATGCTGATTACCGTGCCTCCTCGCAGGCGATAAGGTCCATGGAAAGCAAAGAGGCCTACCTCCGACGCAAACGGGACGCGCAGCGGCATCGCATCATAGAGGCGGAAAAAATGATCGGCAAGCACATAGAGGTGCGCATTTATTCATGCCCCCTTTATATGGTAATATCGGAAATCAACAAGATAAAATTAAGGTAGGTGATACCCGTGTTGACCCGCTAAAAAAGACTGCCGAAATTCGACGACGCTGTTTTAGCGGCTTACCTCAACACCAAACAACACCACCACCCCATCCCCATTTTGCCCTCACCCCTGGTCTGCTCCATCTCGAAAGGGGTGCGTGGTCAATGGCCAAACGACTAAATGCAGGAAACAAATGAGCACGCCTCCCCCCTGATCTGCCGTGATCGTCCAATCAATCAATCAATCAATCAATCAATCAGCCAGCCAGTCAATCAATCAATCAATCAATCAATCAATCGACCAGCCAATCAATCAATCAATCAATCAATCAATAAATCAATCAACCAACCAATCAATCAATCAATCAATCAATCAATCAAATATTTTTCCAATAATTAAAACAAATATCGCGATCGATAACACGCTTCATTCGAACGGACGGGCGACCGGCCGCGAAAAAAACAAAACCCAACAGATCTTCGACAGCGCGGCCGGCCTCTGGCGAAAATTTATCGTCGCCTCCGTTTCCGCTCGCTGGGTCGACCTCGGCACGCGCCTCGTCCTGAGGCACGTGGTACGCGTTGTAGGAGCCGATGAAACCGAACGCGCGGAGAAAACCGGCGGTGGCCGCGGCAGTGCCGGCGGGAATAACGGAGGAGGAGGGGGAGGAGGTAGGCGCAACAATAACCAGGAAAATCACGAAGACAACAAACAACACCACAATGATGGTGGTGGAGGGGGTACAAGGAAGAGGAGGAGGATGAGCGGTGGCGGGGCCCCCCCCCCCCCCCGCCTTCCCCAAAAGATGCTAGAACGTCCGGAAACGACGCGTTGATCCGAAAGACGGAGCAGGCGACGATGCTGCTGCAGCGAGAGTGGGACCGAGAAGTGCAGACGCTAACGCGGGAGAGAAGTGTCGAAGACAAGGCCGTGTACATAGCAAAGGATGCCGAGCTCTCCAAGGTATGATTCAATTGATTTTGCGCTGCACATTGTGTTTGGAACGAAATTTGCGAGGAAGGGTGTTGGGGTTGCCTAATTTTTTCTTGTTTTTTTTTCCCGACAGAAACAGGACGTCAGGCAGCATGCAGTAAGGAGAACGACAGGCAGTCGCCGACGTGACATGAGTTGAAGTACACCATCAAACGCCATGTATGTACTATACACACATAGTAAAAGGACGCCGAACTGTGTGAGGTGCATTGCATGTTTGTTGTGGAACGGAAACAGTTTAAGCTGGGTTCCTTCTTCGGGTTCTTCCTTGTTTCGTGAAATAAACATTTACGACGACAGCTGGTCGTCGACGCAAATAGCAATTAACTACTGTTTTTTCGACCGATCGATGCCCGCCAATAAAACAAAAAAAAAACACCACCATATTTTCTTTATACAGACGGACAGTATTACGTTCACATCAGCAAGTTCAACGTTGACGGGGCCAGGGGGCAGCATCCTCACACTGAGCCTATGCCTGGAGGGGGAGTACATCCCGGGCGAGGCTCACAGACTGGGGCTTGAGGCCTCATCCAACCCATAATACTCGCTCGCTTCATATATATGATCGGTGATTGCGCAGAAGAAACACGACAGGATACTTCGTATACCCTGTTGTGCAAGCAAGCGCGTGTGTGCTGACTTGTTCTCTGCGCAAACGCATGTCCGCGAAATAAACACAAAAAAAACAGGATGGCAATGTGCGGAGCGTCGTAGTCGTTCGTGTACTGCCGACGACCGCCTTGAGCAAACCACCCCTGGGGAAAAATCTTAGTTGAGCGTGTGATGGCCTATATTAACTATACTTCCACAATAATATCAATACATAGCTTTATCTTCTTTGGTTCGGAAGCTTTCCTCGGCATATCTTGGCACCTCACAGCCACTCTCAGCCTCTAATTGCCGAAGCAAAAGTTATTTGCTTTCCGCAGGTTCCGCAGGTTCTGGAGTTTCTGTGTTTTTATTTCTAAAATTGTAATTTCAACCTT
>MEHQ01001115.1:0-77381 GCA_008828725.1 Saccharina japonica
GAACTGCTCGCTTCGCGTTTTCTTGCCCTCCAACCCTACAGTACCCTTCAGGTGCTTGTAAAAGCCTCGCTGGTCAATATCAGCTAGAAGTCTCTCGGTTTCGGCTAGGTACTCTTCGAAATACGCATGTACCCCTACAGCGACCACCCCCCGAAGATTCGCACACGCGGTCCTCAGAGTCTTCCACGCGGTACTATCTCGGGGCTGGGTGCGTAGGTGCTGTCGCGCCTCTTCCCTCGCGGACCATGCTATTTTGAAGGCAGCCGAGCCTCCGACCGACTCACACCATCGACGCTTGCGTGGCTGGTGCGATGTGGGTGGTACCTCGGCTTCTACCGCATCGATGTCCACGGATAGAAAGAGCGTTTTTTTGTGAAGAGCCCACTCACACATATTATATGTACATATATATGTACTCGTATACACATACCAGGTACAAATAATTTGGGGAGCCGATATACAGGAAACAACCTGTTTTATGTGTTTCAATTGAGCCTTGCCTTTCGGATAGAAATGATAATCGATGTTTGTTTGCGGCTTGTTTTTACCAATATATATAATGTTGGTTCCTCGATAGTAGGTATCCATCCACAAAAACGAAGTCGAAATCAGTCTTGAGAGGCTCGTAAAACAGAGTATCCGTGGGAATTGGCATTTAGGGTCTAAGTACCTCGCCCATAAATCTCGAGTTTCTTTTTATCTTCGATATCTTGAGCGTGCCGATGCCGATTTAGTTGTTTGTCATCGACGGCTGTCACAAACGGCAATCAATACTATTGATAGTTTACAGTGTACATTGTGACTGTGAGGGAAGTACGTATCTTACAATATATAATCCGATATTTTCGATTAGCATTCTCATCGGAAAGAAAGACCATTCTTAACTAGGAAAATCGGCTATTAGAGGGTTGAAAACAACTCACAAACACAGGGGTTGCTTCCACCTGTTCGAGAAACTAATTGCGCTCTGCTGGGCAGTCAATGACCCTTACGACCAACTTGTCTCGTACACGGTTACCGGGTGTGTCAAAAACGTTCTGGAGTGCAGTGCATACTAGAAGAGGTGTTACCCATCTTCCAGTTACCCGGGTACTAGCGAGTAGAACCCGGCTTGCTATTACCCGTCACGGGTACGAGTAAAATTTCATACTCGCCGAGTATTTGGGTCCTGGGTACCCGTTGATTTACGGTATGAATCCAGGCGATGGCAACTTTTCGTCTCCTAAATCACGTCCCCTGGGAGGTCGAATTTGGAACATACTATTGAGGAAAACCTTTTCAAAATGAAAACGCTGTCTCCTGCCATCGCATGTCACACCATCATAAAGTGTTACCCTTTTGCCAATTACCCGGGTACTCGCGAGTATTACTCAGCTTGCTAATACCCTTGACAGGGACGGTTAACACTTCGTACTCGCCGAGTATTTTGGCCTCGGGCATTCGCATACTCGGCGGTTAGACGAGTACCCGGGTGTAAAACGGGTACCCGGGTACCCGCACAAAATGGCCGTAAATACTCGCGAGTACCCGGGTATTTTTTCTCAATTTTGGCGGGTACCTGTTTAAGACGGGTACTCGTCGGGTAATACCTCTAGTGCATACGCAGAGTGTGAGTGACAACATACTATTTGTATATCGGTACAACGTTCGATCTTACTGATGTACCTGTTTCTCAAGCTGTATGTACTCGTACGAAGTAATGGTAGATACACACTCATTTATGCATACATCCGGGTGTTGTAAGATTCGAAAACAAACCTCAAACAAAACTCAACAGAAGAAAAGAAAGATGATACTCGAAAAACAAATTACGACGAGTTTCTAATTTTGACCCAGTCTCTCGTGATAGGGACCCCTTGCAAGAAAGCGTCGAAAGTTTTTTTACTTGATAAAGCAGTTGAATCTGTCTGCACTTTTCCATCGGCATTTTCCATCAAATTCTCAGAACTTTATTTGTCTACTACGTTGTTATCCAACATATTGTCATAATTTTATATGTCTACTTCGTTGTACTATAACATAAAAAGAAGAAGTTATGAGTCGTACACGGGTCTAGAACCCGTGACCCTTGGGTCGACAAGCCCCTGTACTATCTGTTACCCTACTCGTACAAGTAGTGTGTACGTATTATATTTGTCTACTACGTTGTTATCCAACATATTATCATACTTGAATATGTCTACTTCGTTGTACTATATTAATAACATAAAAATAAGTTATGAGTCGTACACGGGTCTAGAACCCGTGACCCTTGGGTCGACAAGCCCCTGTACTACCTGTTACCCTACTCGTACAAGTAGTGTGTACGTCCAGTTTATATTTTTCCTACAGTAAACGTACTGCAACTCTAACGGGAAAAAAACGTGGTCAATACAGTTTCGAACCCCTGACCCTCGTTTTTTCATTTTTTTTATTCCCCACTACGAATACTGCTCACAAGTTGTTCGACTCATTTCAGACCCACCATACAAAAACCAAGTCGTTTCGGACACCCCATACAATTTCAAGTCATTTCCAGTCCACCAAGTCATTTCTAACCCCCCATTCAAAAATCAAGTAATTTGATAACCCCATACAAAAATCAAGTCATTTCAGACCCACCATACAATTTCAAGTCATTTCGGACCCCCCATATAATTTCAAGTCATTTCAGAACCACAAGACAAAAACCAAGTAACTTTAGACTTCCGATACAATTTCAAATCATTTCAAACCCCACATACAAAAACCAAGTCATTTGAGGCCCCCCATACAATGTCAAGTCATTTCAGACCCCACTTACAAAAACCGGGTCATTTCCAGACTCATTATTATAGTATACAAAAACGTAGTCATTGCCAACCCCCTATACAAAGACCAAGTCATTTCAGACCTCTCATACAAGTTCAAGTAATTTCAGACCCACTATACCAAAATCAAGCCAATCCAGACCCCCCATATAATTCCAAGTCACTTCAGACCCCCCATTCAAATTCAGACCCCCCATATAATTCCAAGTCACTTCAGACCCCCCATTCAAATTCAAGTCATTTCAGATCCCCTTTCCCACAATCAAGTCATTCCAGACGCCCCATATATTTCAAGTCATTTCAAAGCCGTCATACAAAAAACGTATCATTTCCAACCCTCTGAACCAAAATCAAGTCATTTCACACCCCCTATAATAATTCGATTAATTTTCATCACTGATACAAAAACCAAGTCATTTCAGACCCAGCATACAAATCCAAGTAATTTCACTCCAGATACAAAAATCGAGTCATGTCGAACCCCCGATAAAAATTTCAAGTAATTTCAAAACCACTGTACAGGAAACAAGTCATTTCAGGCCCACCATTCAAATCCAAGTCATTCCAGACCCACCATACAAAAACCGAGTCGTTTCAGCTCCATCATACAAAAATCAGGTCGTAACCAACTCAACTTACAAAAAACAAGTCATTTAATCACCAATGCTAAAACCGAGTCATTGTGGACCCGGGTGTTTGTGAACGCTTGCTGTATAACGTGTTCTCTGCAACGACGTGGTGTGCCGCTATGGCGTAGGTGAGGAGGCACCTGATATTATACACGGAGCCCACCTGGTCGTAGCAGACTCTCGAACACACACCCACACAAAAGGAGCACAGTACCTGTCGTCAACGGCTCCACACACATAAACCACACAGAAGTGAGCCATACCTTTCCGTCACGCTCCACTCTCACATATATACGGACAGCATTATCGTATCAAAGTCCGGGTCGTATCTTAGCATCATTGACTGCTCCCAGGAGGGAGACAGCAACACGCGAGGCATCCATAATCTCAGATCGTAATGCCTCGCCACACCATATAAAACCCCAAACTCCGTAGACCAGTATGGAACCCCCATATATCGGCAAACCAGTATCAAGCAACTGCATACCACAAACAGCCCCCCTATTCGGTGCGCGATACGATAGGTCCCGGATAACCCATCACCGATAGCTAGGTATAACGGCAAGTCCCAAGTTTCATAATAAATCATCGCCGAGGTTAAACCGAACCTCATATCCCACCCTTCATCATTGCCAAGGTAAAACGACAATCCCAAATTCCATCCACAAGAATTTCCAACGTAAAACGGCAATCCCGAAACCAAATCTCTCAATCTCGATTCCAGTATATATCTCCTAAACTATAGCGAGATACTAACTACGGGAAGGGGAAAATCCAACAAACGTGAGTATGCCGGTAAAACCTTCAAACAGAATCAATAACACCGTCTTCACATAAATACCGTACCGCCCGATAACATCGGGCCCCCGGTTGTGTACTCTGTAAGAGCACAACAACAGAACATCTCTGAGATAGGACACGTCAAATCAAATAATAGCAGCCCCCCTGCTTGATACTCGCCTCGGAAGTATACAAGAAGACAACAATCCGCATCTGAATCCAAAAATACTATAGGTATCAGTAATTGGTTCCCCTGTACGTTGTGCGCAGTTAACCCATAGTCAAAGCCTACGGCACGATTTTTCAAGACCATCGGCATACTCTATTGGCGTATTAACTTTATTCAACGTATGGGTACCTCCTAACACTCTCTCCATTCCCTTTAGAACTCCTGAAGTTGCACGTTAACTCTTCAAATCAAGTACTTTCCGAGAACATTCCATGCACATCAAAAACTCCTACTATTATCCCCCAAAACCAAATGCCTTAAACCCCCCGGAAAAACAAACACACAAACGAACCAGTGAGTGGATGAAATCACAACAAGTTCATCACAGAGCCACTGTCAAGCGAAACGTCTCAGCATGCAACGGTTTGATGAGAAAGTCGGCATGCCGCTCTGCCGACCGTACGTGTTAATCTCAAACTATCTGTTAGACACATGCTCTAGACATCTACGTCCTATAATCAAACTATACACAGACACCAGCGCGCATAACTGCTCCACCAGGGACCGACGTCCGGTCAGTAGCCTTGCGTGCATCCGCATCCGCGTATGATAAAACCCCAACTGGACTCGACTATCTGCGATGGAAAGTCCTCGTCGTGTTACCGAGTACAGCTACTATCTCCCCCCTGCTCGGTAGACGACAAAACATTCATCGCATGGTTGATAGTAAATTGCTGCGATATAATTGTGACTCTAAAATCCCTCAACCATAAAATCAAAACCAAACTCAAGTCCAAACCCACAAGCTAGAAACATCAGCGATCTATATCAAATAAGCGCTGCAGACAACAAAACCAACAGAACGTCGTTGTCGTCGTGTGCGTGCACTCACGTACAAGACTGCTGGGTCCAGCGTGATAGTTAAACTATTATCCTATTAAAACAAGCATTAATGCCCTCGATATACCAGGTAAAGCATCGTCTTTCAATCATACCCCAGGTCATGATAAATGGACTGCCATAACCGGATAGGTGGCAATTTACAGCTGTTGATGCTGTTATTATATAGTATTCTGACATCGTACTTCAGGGGGCGTAGTACGAAATTCAGAATGCCGAATATCAGATACCAGTATACCAGGTGCATATAACTCTACTCGTGTATCCAATGCAAACATATTACAATCCAAGCGTCATATATATTTCGTTTCGTCTCGTCAATTCCTACTGTAACAAACGCTCCAAAAAGACTTAATCTACTGTAGACCATTGCTACTAAACGACCCCAACCCAACGCGCTCAACCCCCGTCTCCTGCTCCCTACCCCGCGGACTCGACGCTTGTCTTCCGCCGCGGCTCAATGTCACCGCGGCATGGACCACATCTCATAAATCCGCACAGTGAGAGTGCAGTTTGACTCGTTGTGCAAAGGGTGCATCGGGTGGTTAGTTTTAGCGCCAGGAACCAAGTCAAATTGTTAGCTAACGAACCACATAATTATACACTATGTCTGGGTAGAATCATGCCATCACCTCCTTCCTCGTGATTCTTCCCAGTCCAACAGTAGTATTAAAAAAATTCCGTGTGCAAGGGCCTGGTGAGGAAATCAGCATTGATTTTCACATATCAATATCTTGTACCAGGTACTGCTGTAGAATCAAGCCTAAATCAGCTGTAAATCTTTAACACATTGATCATGCATTGGAGCAAAATTAGCAGTACGTTTCCCACATTGTATATAATGCGCTGTAAAATCAAGTAATTTTCCAGCACATTAATATCAGGCAAGCCAAAATCAGCAGTAATTCTCCAACACATCCTCCCATCCGCGAAATATAATACGACAAAATAAGTTGTACCATTACAACGCATCAGCACTAATTTTCACACATAAATATCATGTACTGCTGTAGAATCAAGCTTAAATCAGCAGTAGTTTTCTAACGCATTGATCATGGAATTAATAGTCAAGCTAAAATTAGCAGCAGTTTCCCCAACACATTATATAACGTGCGCTGTAAAATCAAGCCAATAATCAGCAGTAAGTTTCCTACACAACAAGATCATGCGCTGTAAAATCAAGCCAGAACCAGCAGTACTTGAGAATCAAGCTAGCAACCCACTCCCTGTTATGCGTTAAGACAACACACAGCAATACGGGCATAATACATCCACGTATACATATAATACAGTATACCAGTACACAGCAGTCTAACAAATCATGCACTGCTGCTGTAGAATCAAGCCGTCACAAACTATCATGCATTGCTGCTTGCTGTAAAACCAGTACATCACAAGCTGGTTCCACACAGCAATGCACAGTGTCTGTAGGATCATGGCATCACAACCCCCGCCCGTGATTCCAACAGCGAGACACACAGTATATATATAGTTGTGCTCCATCATACCAGGGTACAATCACACAACTACAGCAGTCCTCGACCGCTCTCCTACCCAGTTCCCATCCAACCACACACATAGCTGCGATCCATCATACCAGGGTACAAGCTCACCACACCTACAGCAGTTATTGTTCAAATATGCCGGCCAAGACACAGAGAAGCTCAAAAACAAAGTAAAGGACCAAGAAAATCCGATCCACTGAACCCACCAACAAGAAAGTTGAAAATTTTAAGATGCCTGCTTCCCCGGATCAAATGGGAACGATCGTGCCCCACCGTTGCTGCTGCTGCTGCTGCTGCTGCTGGTCTCCTCTCCCACCAGCTCAACCCCACGTCCATCATTGTAGCCCCCCCCAACCGCGTCAGGCCCATCCCGTTTGCCTGGGTCGAACGGGTATGTTGAACCATTTTGGCCCAAGCCCCCCTGCGGTACTCCTCCGCCCATACCGTCCCCATCCCATTGCTGCTGCATCGACACCCCCTCGTGCCCACGCAGCTGCTGCGGCTTCACCAACGACGAAAGCGGCGGGGGCGTTACGCCGGCACCACCAAGCTCCTTCGCCTCAGATCCTGGTTGACCTTGTACTTCGCCGCCCACACCGCCCCTGCCCCATTTCGGTTCGTCGCCAGCACCAAGCTCCTCCACCGCAGCCTCGTCGTGCTGCTGTACGGGCGCGGTTAGCGGCTCAGCGAGCTTTTCCACAGCAGGCTCAGCAACACCAAGCTCCACCTCCTCAGCCTCGTGCTGCTGCTGTAGAGACGCCTGCAACTTTTCGCAAGCAGTACGCCAGCATCACGAAGCATGTCCACTTCCATCATGTCTTTGTATCTGGGCCCGACTCCTCCTGCTGCCTTCTCGACCACCTCGAAAAAGAAGACGGGCCCAACTTTGCGTTCTTGCGCCCCTGCTCGCTCGGCCGCGTTGGCTGCTTTCGGCGCATGCTCTGCATCCATCCTTGAGAAGAATGCTTCACGCTCCGCGAATGGTAGACCATCCAGCACAGTCCAGAAAGCGTCGTGCTCAATGCGAAGGCCTACCCCCCATCGTTCCTTGCGAAGGCCCACTTTCGCCTGCTCCAGCCTCTTCTCCAGGTCAACCCAAATACGAACCAAACGATCCTGGCGCACCGCCTTCGCCTCCAAAGATCTCCTGGCTGCCCTAGGGGCATGCCCTTCGTTCCTGACGGCACCCAGAACCGCATTCGACGTTGCTCCAGCAGCGGTCGCCGCGGCCAGCTGCACCCTCAGTTCCTCGACCTGTCGTTGCAGCTGTCTGTCACCAACGCGTCTCCTCCAAATTCCTCCGAGCTGAGAGCCATCTCCTCAACCTGTCCTCCCTTACCACCTCCCTCTCGCACAGTATAGCGCTCCAACAACCTCCGGGCCCGAAGCAATCCGATGATCGTGTTTGTGAACGCTTGCTGTATAACGTGTTCTCTGCAACCACGTGGTGTGCCGCTATGGCGTAGGTGAGGAGGCACCTGATATTATACACGGGGCCCATCTGGTCGTGACAGACTCTCGAACACACACCCACACAAAAGCACAGTACCTGTCGTCAACGGCTCCACACACATGAACCACACAAAAGTGAGCCGTACCTTTCGGTCACGCTCCACTCTCACATATATACCGACAGTATTATCGTATCAAAGTCCGGGTCGTATCTTAGCATCATTGACTGCTCCCAGGAGGGAGACAGCAACACGCGAGGCATCGATCATGTATTTCGTAATGCCTCACCACACCATACAAAACCCCAAACTCCGTAGACCAGTATGAAACCCCCATATATCGGCAAACCAGTATCAAGCAACCGCATACCACAATCACCGGGGGGTGTTCCTCAATAACTCCAGGGCCTCACGCAAGTGGAGCAGATATATCCTCATTGCCATAACCTGTACCGTCATGCGCGTGTACCGCCTGAAGGCAGGGCTGAGGGGGTTCTCGGGGCATGTCGTTGACGTTTTTCCCTGTTTTTTTCCCTACCAATGCACACAAGTTGAAGACAGTTACTAATATCCTGCTGCGCGAGTTCCTAGCGACAGCTATCATACTATATTATCATGAGGTGTAGGGAGGCACAAAACAGTAACCGGCATAGCAGAGCTTGCGTTTTCCTTAATACTTCATATACTCGATGTACAGTATGTTAACGTATTCGTACAACACTCGAGCTTACTGCTTTTACCCTGATCCTGGAACGGTGCGGACTCGTACGAACATTTTCGTTCGTCCATACCTGGCACGTTCGACCGGCAGAATTCACAGCTGGCGTATTCAAAGAAAAAATCGAAAATGAAAAGTGTCCCGCTCCAGCAACTTGCTGTACGGACTATGAAACTGAACTAACATAAAACAAAATGATATATTTGCGTGGAGAATAACGAAATAAAGGAAATATAATATTTCATCCGAAGAAAACATTCGTTTGTCTGCGCATTCTGCTCGTGATGCTACTGTAACCGGTTCATTGTAGTTTCTATGTACCTTATAGTTCTCACGGTTATAATACCGGTCTGTGGGATACAGTCAGATGTCAAGGTCGTTATCTTTTGCAGCAACCTGCTAGTATGGGAGCGGCAAAAATAATGAAAACGCTTGATATCAAGCTTAGTTTACAGTTCATGAGCAGGCATTCAACGGAGTACGAAGGGCGCGGGGCGTTTAGGTCGATTCCCTCGTCACAGCAACACTTGCAATGCATAATGCAGGCTGGTCACACCGTTGTCGTTAAGAGGCGTACCACGGAATGCATCTGTCATCTGAGCCACGGTTAGTTTATTTGGACGTGATCGTGAGAACGGCCGGTGTGAGAACAGAGCGGTGACGGTTGAGTCATGGTTAGTCGACATTGCGTGTCCAGAAGGGCGTGGGAACAGTGTGCCCACCGTTCACGAGTGGGCACGTTGTCTATTTACAGCGTGCCATCCTAGTCCGTGATTGATTGAACGCTAGCTTCCAACGTGTTACCCCCTGTGCCGCCGAATGTACGCATCTCCCATGGACATGCTGCGACAAAGGTAACATTATTCAGTCCAGCATACGTCTGACTCCTGTGGTTTATTAACTAAGGAGCTCTACGCCGTATCGTGGGAACACCACTATAATCGTGTAGTTCACACGTTGTAGTCGATGTACAGTGAAGACATCGGGGTGCATTCTCGTGTTTGCTCAAAGACAGTGTCGGTTGAGGTACACAGAGCTTCTCAAGAGAGGGGCCCCAGGGACAATAAAACGTAGGGGCACCTCTATTGTAGCATGCTGCCATGCGTTCTTCGTTCGCCGCACCGTCTATCAACAGATGCGTGTTAGCGTTATACGGGCGGCACGTTTAATAGCACTTGCGGTTGCGTCCATGGTGTATGTTTAACGTTGAAGGATCTGGGTACACTTTACTCACCCGTGACTTAAACATGCATTGTGCCCCCGTCCTACAGTATCAATTATGCGAAATACTGTGACATGATGCCCCTCGTTTGCTTCGTTGGGCGTACAGTGGAGAAATAGGTGCGCTGGCTAGAGCTCCACCGGTACGTAGGTGCTGCTGCAGCTGCCAGCATGGTGCTCATGTGCCGTTCCGAACGTCCACAAATAGGGTTGCCACCGAAGGCGGCCGACTGATGTTTTTGCGCGATCGTAGAATACACACAAAAAAACGAGCAACGCTGTTCCATCCAAACTGATATATGTCTGTGCTTGCGTTGGATCTGCAATGGTCGGTCTGTCCCGTCTGATGCCCTGAAGTATAACGCAAACCAGCGACCCAGGCCAGCCTCAAGATGATACGCTTCACCAAACAGCTCACGGCCTTATTGGCGATGTCTTTCAGCACAACAGGAGTGCATGGTGAGTGAAACTGCTTCCTGGTATCTGGTTGTCATTCCTGCCTCGAGCGCTACACATGGGCGTGTAAACGGTATATGAGGAGGTTGGTTCTGTGCCCTGCGTCAAGCTAGAAGTTATTTATGTTGGCGCGTTTCACGACGACCGCACCAAACAGCTGACGCCAATCGTTGGAAGGGAAACAGAATATCAACCTGACTACAACTGTCAGTCAGTGCTTATTGGCGGAATCATATCGCTATGTGGCCTGACGACACTACCCCTTGTGCCGATGACACCGCATGAAGCTTGCCAAAGCGATGAGAGTAAAAGGTAGCTAACTGACACAATCGTGTCTCCCCACACATCCGCAATATCGGTTGCCTGTCTGGTGTGCATCTATTGCAGGCCAAAACTCTTGCATCACTGGTGCTACATCGCGCTGCACCTCAACCGCGACATCTCTGTGAGTCAGATGCCTTGACATGTATACCGTACGACGGTCACACCATACACTGACGCATGCTACGTTAGAGGTGCCTCGTGTTTTTTCTGGGCTCCTCACCTGCGGAGCTCCGTACCTCACCCAAAAAACATATTTTGGAGTAAATTGAGAGTGCTACCCGATGAACAACTCCATGACCTGTGTATACAGTGGTATTACATATATTGCAGGACTATACTGAAAGTCCGCCAAGTTTGGGTTAAGGAGCTCGATCGGCCAGAATAAGACGTTTCTATGAAAAAATGCTACCTCTATCGTAGCAAGCGTCTACTAGAAACATATGATGGTAACGTGTCCGCTAACCTCTAACCCTACGTAATACTTGATACTTTGTTTTTCTTCGGAGTATCCCTGCGAACCGGCAGGCATGCGTCGAACTTTACAACTTGCTTGGAGCATCTCTGAGTATTGTCAACGCTAGGCATACATTGTCGTGTACGACTGCAGTATGACCTTTCACTGCCAGTAAGAGTAGCATCTTCCATCGATGGGAAGTTGAAGTTGGTTGTTCATACCCACTCGACCTAGGCATACTGGCCGTCACTCCACCCGCCGGATCTAACCTGAGCTAGATTTGCTGCCGTGATGGGTCTTCTGTAGTACCACGAGCGATTGTGCCCATTTATTCGAACCCTCCACACATCGGAGATGAGCTTTGTCTCTCCACTTTTGCTCCGGTTACAGGAATTTGGTTAGCTGCGGACTAACGGGCAATGACATGGGCGACTTCAGCACTTGCCTCGGTATAATCGGACGCGACCGCATTGCCAGCCTGTGAGCGGAGTGAAGGGGTGTTGTCGTCACACTGCTGCAACGTTCTCCCTAATGGTGTGATAACTCTAACCGACATCACTCATTCGGGAAGTGCTTAAACTCGATGTATCACCATAGAGTTCCTTTTTGTGAGATATTACGTTCCCAAAAAGACACGACTCGTTGAATCTGCACATTTCACGCTGAAATCGACATCTTCAAGCCGCCTGCTCTTGATTCCCAACTCTGGTCCAAACAGACATCAGATGTATTGAACCCGCTACTACGTCATCAGCGAATCGACAGCGACATATCGAAAATGGCGTTCGACAACAACTACCACACGTGACGTGATACCCTGCTTAGGGTGTAGTCCAAAGCGAGGAGCAGCACGAGAATTTGTCGATGCTTGCTGATTACGCCGACCCCCCCCCTCCCTCTCCTGGAAGCGGGGCGGGCAAACTTGCTTCATCGCGACGCGGCTGGAGGTCTTTGCGCAATATGGCCCTGAACCTTTTTGGAGGCGTGCTACGGCATATTGGGGTAGCATCGTTATCTCGTATTGTCTATCCCAGTCTATAAGACTTAGTATTCTCCTACACTGAGGAACTGGTGTACCCACTAAGGCATGATAGCACATTACTGATTATCACTGACACGTATTATTAATAGTATGTAAACCATGTGCCATAACAATTATTATGTATATACTTGTATCGTACTGCTCTGTACAGTACTTTGTATTTTGTTTAGGTGTTTCCCCTGATGTATGCTCCCACCCCGGACGTGTTTTAAAGCCCGTCTTGTGACCACCGACTATCGTTTTCATGGTCAATTACATAGTGTCTGAGAACAACAAACGAGTTTTAGTATACCCCTCGAGTTGAGGTAGTACTGTACCCAATAAGGCACATTTCTTGTCAGTGGAATACAGTAGTATTGTTTGTATTATATACATTTATATATACAAGGCTTTCCTTTGGAGTGGTTGTAAGATGGGAGTTGATTCTTGCACGAATAAAATTTGCTTGTAGTTGGGTTTGAACTAGTCTGCCAAAATTTGCAGTTGTATGGGGATTAGTGTGGCCACAATGAGTAACATTTTTACAGTACATTAAAATATAGCCTACATCGAACCGTCCAAATGCGGGCGACGCAAGAAAAGTGTTGTAGTAAGGTTGTACCCCCCCCTACGCAATACCTCAGCAGTAACAGAGCAGCACAGCAAAGACGCTCTGCCCTCGCACATAGGGGCGGTGTGCGTACTGACTAAACTTCTTATGAATACGTCAGCTGTGAGTTCAACCGATTGAATAGTTAATAATCGTACTCAACGTTGCGAGCTGTGTAGAATATTTGTTGCTCTTCCAGGTATGTGTTATTTGTGGAGTTCGTGTGGGATTCGTGATGTATTCCGTATTAAATAAAATTATTATACATACGTCAGCTGTGAGTTCAACCGATTGGATAGTAGATACTCAACATGTATAACACTCGTACCCCAGAACGTACTTCGTACGGGTACGACATGTTTACTTTCTACTGTAGGAGCATTTTTTTACAGAGGGTTTCCTGTTGATTTCTTGAAAAAAACACAGCAAGTTTCGCCGGGCAAGTAAACACGGCACAGCACTATTAATACCTGATATACATGTACAGCAGCAACACAATAATAAACGAGTTGTTGCGTGCCCCCGCAGACCGCAGACACACTCCTTCCGCCTGAGCCACCGTCGACGAAGTCGATTGAGTACTGCTTGCTCTGCTGTACTCGTAGTACAGCAGTAGATCATGATGAGCTCTGTCTGGTGCGGGTAGTCTGTATGATGAGTTCTCTCTATACGCTCATAAAATGCCGGCTGTACAGCAGCAGTACACCATGAGCTCTTCTAGCTGATAGTCTGTATGCTGGTGTCTCACCGTGGATCCGTACAGATGCTGGCCGTCGAGCAACTGCGTTCTAGCGGTTGCGCACCTAAGGCCCGCTGCTTCCGCCCGTTGCTGAAGCTGCTGTAGCTCCCGCGCTCGCAGCCACATTACTTAAGCATGCGCTATCGTAGCAGTTGATCGTGTGCTGCTGATGGTGTACATGTGACTCATCAGCTCTTTTATACGGGTCAACATATTGCACAGCAGCAGCAGCAGCAATAACAGCAGCAAAAACGACAGCAGCAACTACACTTTGCTGCATATTTGTCGTTGGACCAGGGTTTTTGGTGCACTACGAGTACGCAGTAACACTCACCAGGTATATAATAGCAATCTGGGTGTACAATGAATTTCCACCCAGCTGGGTGCACACTTGGTTTTATAGATACCCTTCTTATAATATACTGGTAGGAAGAGTCGATATGTATGATGTCAAGTAAGGAACAAATAGTTTTTTGTTTTTAATATTAAAAAAATGAAATTATTATAAATACGTCAGCTGTGAGTTCAACCGATTGAATAGTCGATACTCAACTTTGCGAGCAGCGTAGAATTTTTGTTTTATGTGTTATTTGTGGTATTGTAATAATCTTGGCGGTTGAACAAAGCAGCAGCAGCAGCAGCAGTAGCAAGCAGCAGTAGGCGCAGGCAGGGCAGAGCACCAGAGCAGGACCTCCCCCCTTGCCCCCGTGTTCTTGTTTTCCTGTGATAGTCTGTGTTGATTTGCATGAATAAATATATTTATCGCTGTCTGTCTGTCTGTCTGTCATTGTTTACAAAAAACGTAAGTAGTAGGTGCCGCGTTCGCACGTCACGGCGGATGCTGACACAGCCAGCAGAAGAATAATAGCAGTAGCAGCAGCAGGCAGGCAGGCAGGCAGGCAGGTCAGCAGACTAGAGCAGAGCGGGATCCCCCCCCCCCCCCTGGTGAAAAACCCAACCGCTCCGTCCCGGCATTTAGGGAATTTACGAGGGTCTATGGTCATATGACACGGCCGTGCACACATGAGTACACCCCCCCCCCGTGTTTTGGTCTTGTTGTCGTGATGCTCTGCCTGCATTGTCACCCGAAGCTCAGTGTCGCCGTTGCGACTACTAGTCAGTCGTGCTGCTGCCAGCAAAAAGTGAAAAGTGACAAAGGTGATAAAACCTGCTCACAGCTGGCGTATTTTTTCAAATCTTGAAAAAAACTACCTGGTACAGCCGCAGTACTTCGAAGAGCTGTCGGTCGAAAGTTGGGCTGTTCGTCACAAGGAAGAGCTGTCATACGGTCCACTCACAACTAGCGACCGACACAGGTTTACGTAACTCTAATGGTATGTATGTAGGTCTATATAGATTTACGGCAATCCCGTTTATCTGAAGCTCAGGTCAGCGTTTGCGCGAGGTGTTAGGCTTCTTAAACGAGAAGACGAAGCAACACCTACTGTACGTGCAACCCTATCGCATAATCATACTTCGACACCGACGATTAAGAGTCGCAACGAATGCTATGCGGAAAGGAATCGGGTCACAACAGCCGGCGAAGGCGGTATACGCTGCAGGGTGGGGTAATTCCTACCAAGTATCAGCAGAGTCGCCCCCGCCGCTTTTTTAAGAGTCTTCACCAAACGTCAGTTTGTGGATTCCAGGTGTCGGCCGCGTTTCTCTCGAACGAAGACGCTGCTTGTGTGCCCCACGACCCCCCGCATATTGTTATCCTCCCTCGTTCTCCGCTGCAGCACCCAATTTAGTAGGATCTTGTCCTGAAACGACCTCATCACCATACTGTCCGACCTTTTTGAGTCTATGACGGTTAAAGTAAATTTGTGAATATCAGTTATGGGCAACCCTCCCTCCTCTCCACCTCCACTGTTGACCAAGTGTTGACCGGTAGTTTTCTACGTTGGGTCACACAACGCAGTAAACGGGTATGGGCACGTATGTATGCTTCATCAGTCCTGACACCTTAAGGCATGCAACACGAAGTGGAAGTGTTGTGTGCTGCAAACCTTCCCTTCGAACAATATATTGCGATCAAGTATCCCAACATGTTGCACATCATTGGTAGATTGTTCCCCTTGGCAACGTCGCCGTGTTAGATCCAGCCGTTGGAGATTAATGCCGTCATTACCATTTAGGAAGGGGCCTTGTGTGGAGTGTCTGGCGTACCTGAGGGGTTGTATAGACGACGTAATGCAGATGTTGAATTTCGTTGAATGAGCCGTAAGAAACAATATGGTAGGCACCCTGATAAACACACCGTCCCACATGCCTTCCATCCATCGAATCTGTCACCAGACGAAACCCCCAACAATATATGGCATCGAAGAAGCAACACTGCTGGAAGCAACAACATTGACCTATTTTAATTTTCACCTAAACTCGGCTTTCAGTGTGCAAACACGAGGAAATACCACACCCGGACAATGTCCACCTCTGCAAGGTCGAATGTTGTGCATTGGGCGAAATATGAATACGCTCAGGCGGTACAACGTGTCGGTGAAACTCCTCTACGCTGCCTGCACGCCCATCGTAAAGGTTAATGCGAAACAACGCGCTTACCACGATACCGGCCGGGATCTTCGACAATTTGACAGCGCTGGACGAATTGTGAGTGAATCCTGTAAATTATTAACCCTTCGTACTCCTGACCTTGTGTACGCAGATGATGCCTTCGTACTCCTGACCTTGTGTACGCAGATGATGACGGGCGTTTGGCTTTTCGGACGTTCTTGACTTATGGCGATGACTGTTCGAATATACTGTTGCTCAAAGCAGGCGTTTCGGTGCAGGGCCAGTTCACCCGTTGGACGATGTCGCGTGCTTGCCTCGCTGGGGAAACTCCGACCAAATTCTGAGGCACAGTTGTCGCTTTCAACTCAGAACAAGGACCGACATTGTGCTACTGTTCGGCAGTCGCTCTTGAGTCCGAACTAATTCGCCAATGACAGCTGCTCGGGCGAGTGGCCATCTTGGTTCTCGTCGATGTGCACCGCTGTGGATTATTTTCTACTCTGCGACAAGAAAACACTCATTTCTAAGTTTAACTTAGGTACAAAGCCACTATAGCCCGAGCCGTGCCAACTCGGTAGTGAAGGTACGGCACCATAATCTCCCTGCTGTAGCAATTTCCGTAGCACCACCCAGTTATGTATGAACCATCCTAAGCGTGACTAAGCTCTACATCGAGGTGGTCCTACTCTAGCGGAGCAGCCAACAACACCGCAAGCCATGAGCAAGCGTTGAGATTCCAAAAATATTCGGCAGCTCTCAATTTTTCGAAGGTTACCAATAGTCAGTGTTACGTTTTCAAACTCTCATCCTCTGTCGTACCGCGCGTTCGCTATCATTGAGACATGTGACTCGTGCCACGGTAGGGGGGCCCTCTTTTTAGGTCAAAACAATTCAGCGGATGAGAGCCACTCCGCCGAGTGACCGCCATATTTCTTCGGTATTTGTTTAAGCCTCAACGCTTTACGTTTTCGAGATGCGCACCTCCATGGTATGCTTGCTACTCTGCGCCAACAACATGATACACCTGCGTCCAGTTTTGAGTGAGGTACCGAGTGGAGTAAACGTGGAGTACACATGGTAGTGAAAATAAGGCTACACCCCCTACCGTAGAACCAGTCATGTATACATCTATCCCACAAAAGGCGAGACGTCTGCCCCTCGGGAACATAATATATATCACAACATGACATCTCTTCCACACGTCGGCTGCCCCGCTGGTTCTGTGGTCTCATTGGAACAGGGAGCTGACAGGAAATGACATCGCGACCATCGAAGCTGGGGCCTTCACCGATTTGCCAGCTCTCAAAGTCTTGTGAGTCAGAGAAGAGCCGGGTGGCATTCCGATCGATGCGAGGCGAACACCATGGAAGCCACGGAAGCAGACGTTGATAGTACTCCTTCTACACTTCACCCCCGACGATTGATGACCTGCGCTCATGATATTAGTCGCCGCATGTCTTCACGTCACCGAAACACATGCGCTCTGGCGACGCGTGCAGGTACCAAGGGAGGTTTAGCAACACCCACCGCCGGCCTCCTTACGCGTACCAAACACTGGCCAAAACAGGTTTCGAACGACATTGGAGAATTCACGGTGTTTGGAAGAAACGACACACGCGATGCATTACCGCGTCATAATCACCACACATGCGTTAAAACTGTACGTAGTGGATCGCGTGTAGATACCGCACGACGAGCACCAAACATCAAATGTTGTAGATTAAACTCGCTTTTCACAGAATTTCTTACGCATACACGGTAGCGACCACGCCGACACAACATCCCCCTCCATACTATGTACTACAGTTTATCGTGATGATCCTCATGCCCTCAGTTAACGCGCTGTACCGGCGAATATTCCCTACGTCGCATGCATGAACTCCTCCAGGAAACTCGGTTTCAACATGCTTACCGCCGTACCAGACGGTATCTTCGTCAATTTGCCAGTTCTGGAAGAATTGTAAGTGGGTTTGTAGTGTGCTTCCTATTTTGTAATCCGTTCTGCTTGGAAAATAGAAATGGATGGGGCGTTTGACTCAGACGTGCGGCCGGCTCATGGTCACAACATTTCCGTCGGGGAGGTGCGCTTAAGTGAATCCTTTCGGTCCATTAATAGTCAGTCGCTATGGCCCCGTTTCTGGGGTTCTTGGACTCGCACGTTTGCCCGATATGAAAAGGTCACGCCCCTCGCGGATGCACGCAATCTGAGGACCAACGCCCAAACGGGTAGAGTGGATCGTAAATGATCCGAATCTGGCGGGAAGGCTTCTTGGCCTGAGTTTTTGTTAGTGGATGAGTTTCGGCAAGTTCTACACTACCCGGAGAGTTTACTCTTCGGGTGGCTATTCCCACCGAACCGGGTCCCTTCGGGGGTCAGGTCGGGTCAACATGCTCAAGTCTCCGGAGTAGTAGGCAGCAAGGGCTGATACTTCCGAGGGGGCATGGAATGAATTGACACACGACACGCAGCGATACGTGGAAGTGTGGAAAGCGTCAGCTTTATTTTTACCCATCCGCCGGAGGATAAAAAAAATAAAATAAAAGCAATGCTTGTATGTTTCATGTCGATCCATATCGCTCCATTGACGATATATTGCGTCTTTTAAACAGGATATTGGGCGACAACCTAATCGAGACGATCGAGGCTGGGGCTTTCGCGGGCTTGGAGGCCTTGTTGAAGTTGTGAGTGATTGGGCGAAAATCGCGTCCCATGAACCGATGATATAGTCACCGATACGTACTTCGAACGCTTCGGTGGTGCTGCAAAAACACCTCGTTGGCCAACGATTAATATGACTCGTCCTCACGAACAAACTCGCAGCGTGCCTTCACGCCATAGAAGTTCGAGTTCTTTCTTGGTGCGTACCGGAATATATGATGGATGTTTTATATCGCCCCCAAACCTCCACGACCACCTACGCGAGAAGTAGTGGTCGAAAAAAACGGTTACCCGAGGGGCAATCCACAGTAGCTCCGAAAAAAAAGTTACCCACGTTTAGTGCAGTTTCTCGCTGGAGAAGCATATTTGTGATGTGTTTAGAAAGAAAAATGCGGCAACGACAGGCTGAGTTTAATATAAGACAACGTCAACTTGGAAAGTCGGGAGTTCAGACCTTTTACGCCGAGACTGTCGTACAATTCGTTCGGGGTATTTTGCCAGCGGTCAATCAAACATACCATTGAAAACAAAATGTCAATTCACCTGTCGACGAGACAAGTGACCCACACGTACTTCGAAGTATGTCACTACCAGGAAATACTGTAGTATCGTTGGAAACACGAACCATTTGGATACATAACCCAGCGAAGCTCGCACCGAATCTACGACAAAGTAGTACGTGTGATTCGTTTCGCCTGGTTCTCCGTTTGGCAACCCTTTATGCATACATATATACATATGTATAACCGCGCAGTAGGGTTGGCCTGTAATTTGTCGTTGGTCGAGTATCATTCCAAGAGCCGAGGCAAACACCACCCGAAATATGACGTTTCGTCTCTTTGTACAGTCGAACAGGCCCTGACACGCGCGGTTTGGAGATGTTTCGCTGAGGTAGCCACAAGCACTCAGGACTCCCCTGCCCTGCATCCGCACGGGGGTTCATATTGTTTCCCTGTGAAGCACTACCACTCCTTTCGCAGTCCGTATATACAACGTGGCCCCCATGGGTTTGCGGCACTTGTGATCGCCACGAAGCGAATGGTCGAAGTTACTGCTGTTATGAAGACGATATTACTATTAGACAGCTGCCGGGCGACTTGATTTCGCCATCACAGAGGAGAAATATCCCGGAAGCACGGTTTATCGTCTCACCATCAGGCTTTATTTTCTGTTCGTCAGGTACCTCGATGACAACTTGCTGGAGACCCTTCCAGTCAACCTATTTACTGGTCTGACCGTTCTGGATGACCTGTGAGTAGCTCAGGAACACAGTATCACAGGTTATTTTCGTCGCGTCTCGGTTGCGATCGCCTGTATCCACAGTGAGTAATTATTCAAGCATTACGTGAAGCATAACGTCGTGTGTAGCCGAACAACTCGGTTATCTGGATTCGCTCAAGCTGAACGGCGATTATTGGATTTACATTTCAAACGTGATGTAAATCGTTTGATTTCCTACACTCCGGACGGAGAACTCATTTTTTTGGTGGCCAACACCGTGTGTAGTATCTTCGGTGGCATCTACGCACAGCTAGTAACATGGAACGGAGGGCACCAGGTAGTCTTAGGTCAATGTATTCCATGGTGTGTAGCCGGTGGCATCATTGCAAGTGGCCGTCGCTCGATGCGAGTTTGTATATTTTCTATCCACTATGCCAACGGCCGCCCACTATGGGTTGCGCATGGGGAGCTATTCGGTCACTTCGCGTTACGTATGTTGAGATGTGTAGTACCAGGGCCGAGCAAACGTTACACGCTGTACGCCCTCATGCGCACCTATGGACACAAAACTTGAGCTTATCAAGACCTCGCAAACTGGATCGGTAGCAAGCACGAAGCGACCATGTTCGAGCGACTTGTCCCGCGATCAAATGCGGTGGCGAGCTCATGATAAACTAACCTATCACAAAGTAACACGAAACGATAGGTCGATGCCCCATTGACGTTGTTGAGCCTCAGGTAGGTGCAACATGCAAAATCAAAGAAAACACAACTTGAACAATTTCATTTCTATAATGTACGAAAACGATCCAAACTCGGACGTAGTGTGCATTTTGATCCGAGATAGGGGCGATTGCGCCTCCGTTTTCGTTTTTATATGTTCGTTTAACCCTGCTTGTTCTTCCGGTTTTGAAAATGGAACAGGGTTCTCAAGGGTAACAACATCAACGTACTCGAGGTCGGCATTTTCACCGACTTGGTGGCTGTTACGGACCTGTGAGTTGAGAGAGGGAGGGAGGATGCTGTTTCTCTCCACCCCCCGAAATACACGCGCAACTCAAGGTTATTAATGTTGCCTGGTGCTGCTACAACCGTTGACCGTTGGCGATCGACGACTCGTCTCCACGAATTTAGTATGAGCTCGGCTTCGGCCGTTGGTCGTGGACGACTTGTCCCCACGCCACCCAAGTTCCGGAGTGGAATATCTGTGCCTGCCGAACTCCGGCGAGAGTTTCATACCCCCCCCCCCCACAAATAACCCCAAACTTTAGCAAGACTTATCTTGGAGTATATTGCTGCCCGGGGGGAATCGAGTGCCATAAGGAAGATAAAGGTACCCTGTTGCAAGTGGAGTTTAACACGGTGGAAACAAATTGATGTTTCGAATGGAGTTTGGACAACGAGACTATGCTTCGGTCGGCGACGAAGTCACCCTGGAAGAGGCGTGAACCAGTCTCGGGGACACCGATAATATACGGCACACCGTTTGTCAGGAAGTTCGCCTCGTATCATCCAAGAAGGAATTCTCAAATGGCGGCTCTCGGCTGATTACCTCTAAACTCAAAGCAAGATGTTTTGTGCGTAGGATCTTATCTCCGTTTCTTTATTTATTTCTGGTCACCAACCCCCCCCCCATACCTATATAGGTTGGGTTGGCGTCGGTTGGCAACGACGCTGTAAAACACCCCACTCGCTGCGTGAGCTAGACAACCAGGGTGCCGTTTTTTTTTGTTGGCGGTCACCAAAGCTGGCGGTCGAGTAGATCATTTGTGCGGGGTGGAGAACCTTTGTTCCGCACAAGGGGAATGGTCGTATCACGTAGTGTTAATATGGTAAGGCGTCCGCGAGGCAGTTACATAGTAAAACCCATTGCTGTCTCCGGAAGTGGCCACACCAGAAATTAAATTAACTCATTGAAGCTGTCGTCCATATGCAAGTCCGCCTCAGAGGCGGTTCTTAGCAGGATGCAGCTCACCCTCCATGCGACTCGCCCAGTATCTCACGGCGTTTCGCGCTTGGTGCAAGCAATGTCTGCCTGGTTGGTGAAAACCCAACGCGCTCCGTCCCGGCATTGTAGGGATGCGAGGGTCTATGGTCATATGACTACGGCCGTGCACAACATGAGTACACCCCCCCCCCTCTCAGCGTGTTTATTAACCACTTCCCCTAATTACTCACATCCATGTAGTAACACGATTAACACCCACGCCTGCGGAAACGGGTATAGATGACGCGAGCGATCAGCGGCCTCGAGGTCGATGATTTTGTCGAGCGCCCTCGCACCTCCGCAGTTGATCGCTGTACAGCGAGCGCCTTGATCAGGCTTCTGCGGTACCCTCGGGTGGCAAGCGTACTAGGAGTTCGAGACATGGGGTGCTCATATACCCCGTGAGGATTCTACAAGACACAGGGAAACTTACAGCGTTTTAGCATCCTACGATTTAATATCCACATCCACGAAACACACTCGTATCACGCTGAGCGACACCCATACTGGTGCAACAGGGATCGCTCGTTTACACACCCAAGCGATCTGCGCTTTCTGTCAGTTTCTTGAATTTCCTCTCAGCGTAATGCGGTGCGACGTACGCCCCATGTGCAGCGCCTTCGCCTGTCGTATCCGCGCACCGGCGACCACTCGATAGTAAGACCTACAGTCCACGGGCAGACTCCAGGTACGTGCGTGCGATCAACGTAATACACTTACATTTGGTCTGCAGACGCATCCCACGGCAGAGGTGCACCATGTTTCTGCCCTGTAAGGGTGATTGATCACTTGAAGAGTTCCATACCTCACCCCGAACTGATCATTAAGGGAGGGAGGAAAGGAACAGCGCTAGACTATCCGATCAACAATTCCGCGGCCGAAGCATACAAAGAACGCGATTGCAACGAACTAATGACAGTCCGCCAATTTTGGAATAAAGAGCTCGATTATTCAGGAAAAAAAATTACACAAAAAGTGCTATCTCAATAATTGTAGCACGCATCCGCAGAGGGTAGAAACGGAGCAGTTCCTATACAGTAGTATGCTTGATAACACGCCACATGATATGTGCAACTACACATAGCTACTCTCGATATCCTAGGATCAGAGGTGTTGATTGTAACTGCACGACACACAAGACGCCACACGCCCCAAGCGTCACCCACAACGCAGATTCTTGTGCTGACGTACGTATCCAATTTAGTGACGTGGCGATGTTTACTCGGCATGCGATTTCTCAGCGACGTCACCCCCATTTCCGAATGTTTGAATATAAGCAAATGCGTGGCAGACTCAGAAACTGGAAACCTAGCTGCCACATTTTGAGTCCAAGTGTTCACAAACGATTGGGGAAACGCCAACTGAATACACATTAGCTTTATTGCAGGACTCCAGCTTCTACCGGCGACCTGAAGAAACGTCAAGGAATCCCGGGTATCCAACGCAGTACACATTGTTGACTCTGGAGATGATTGTCAAGACTTATTACGATAACCGTTCACACGCGTCACAGACATCGTCGCTGTCCAAACTGCAGCCGACCCACTGAACACGGACGATATGTACGACTTATATGCTGTTGGAGGTTCCCATACATGATGTTGCACTTTCGATAGCCACAAATCGCAACGTCGAAATATCTACGTGCTGGCATTAACACGACATAGATGCCATTGTACAGCTGAGCCACTTACTGGAGCCATCGCCGAGGGCATTCCGTAAGACAACAACACGACTCTTCTCAATACACCGTACATCATCGTGCCACCGCGTTTGCATCGTGATTCGTCAGGGAAATTGACAATAACGACCTGGAGACAATTCCATCCAACCTCTTCGCGACCATGGTGAATCTGACATATTTGTGAGTATACCACAACAGTATTTTTGTAAGTTGTAACTATCGTGCCCCATATGCAGAAAGCTGCGTCGAGAGCAAGCCTTCAACGAGCAGTGACTTCGAGTTCGGCGTAAGGCCCTCGATCGTGGCAGGAGAGGCTCAGATTGAACGGACAAGATCTCCGTTTCGAAGTCAAGGGGCGGTGAAGGTCGTCGCCATGTAGCACCGGCAATCCTTTCAACATAAACGGACACCAGTAGGAAGAGATTAAGGATGTTGTTCGAGTGCGATGTGCCTCACGCTGTGAAACTGTTTGGGCAGCGACTTCGACTGTTAAAATATTGGGGGCTAGGGCGATTATCCGTATATGTATCTTTGGAACAGATACCTGGACAACATCGAGATCGTGACCATCGAGACCGACCCTTTCGCCCTGTTTGGTTTGCTGTTTTTGTCCATCCCATTCAGTACATGTGGCCCTTTCTTATCTCTACTTCCCAGTCGTAAATCAGACCAGGGCTACAGAGTAGGCTCCTCCCCCCTCCTCCCCGACTACATTTATTGCCTTGCATTTTATCCCCCCCGACTACGTTTCTTGCCTTGAATTATATCCCGAGATTACTTTAGCCCTTTCTTTCCTCGTGGACGCGCATCGCATTGCGCCTACCCACGCTACTAGACGCTCTCGGCAGTTCATTATGTTGTTCATTTTCGTTCGCAAATAAACTCAAACCTCCGTCCCACGTGGCATTCGAACCCCGGAAACAAAATGTTTTTAGCGTTCGAGCGTACCACTAGACCATAGGGGCGACGGACTCATCTTCCTTAAATTATGTTGGATGTCTGCGAGTAAGCCAGTGAGCGGGGGGGTTTTGAATAGATACGGCAACCACATTTTAGTGTGTACCGCTTACGATTGATGCCTCGTCCGGATGGACTTACTCGGTGATGTGTAGCCCTCCCATGAACAACATCAGGCATGCAACTACGCCCGAGCGCATGAAGGCATCTCCGCATAAATCGGTACGAACAGGTAAGAGCATGCACGCCTTTTTTCGGCTGATGTAATGCACCCCGCCATTACGAGGCTGCGCCTTCTCTAATGCTGTACCTTACCCCTGAGATGGTTCATTCATTCGTGTGCCGTCGAAACAGGAACCTGGAATTGAACCGGATCACGACCGTCGAGGCCGGTGCTTTCACGGGTTTGACATCGGTTGAGCTATTGTAAGCGAGCTAGTTGGTTTAGTGGTCTTCTCGCTTGATGGAAATACATAGACAAGTGACCACAGACACGGTTGACGCTCAGAGCCTTCCGACCGAATGACTACCCCAGTTATGTGCAGCCTTTGGCTTTGAGGTTGTTAGATATCGCGATATTCACCGTCGTGACGGTGTTTGTTAGGCTGTTTCAACAAACGAACATCACGTCCGAGTTTTCGTGTCAGTTACAGCTTTTGGTTTTGAGGTTGTTAGATATCGCGATACTCATCGCCATGGCGGTGTTAGTTAGACTGTTTCAACAACCGAGCATCACGTGCGAGTTTTCGTGTCAGTTACGGAGGCCCTCGACCGAGTAACCCAAAAAAGGCGGAAAATGAAAAAGGAGGTGGCACCTTCACCGCAAGGCCAGTCTTCAATGAGACCACGCCTTAGTCGTTGCTTGTCCTGCTATAGAACGTGCCTGCTGAGTTACACTATACTCACGACTACCTGATGTCGGTGATTTACGATAAAGTTTATCGTTAGGAAAAAAAGCTCTGGTGGAGTACAGGCTACTCGTATTAAATAGTACACATTAACATCGGGCACTAGAATACCAGGTAGGCCAGCGCCTTTCGAACGTCACCGATCAAACCCTACGAAGCATGGAAGAAGTACGCTTGTACACACTTTATCGTCGCACCGTTCCCTTTACCGTCCAAATGGATCAGGTCCCTCAATGGCAACGCGCTGGTGACCCTTCAAGCCAACGTCTTCACGGGCATGGACTCGATGAAAGAGCTGTGAGTATACCAAACGTATGTTCGTTTTATGACGGTGGCCCGCAGCAAATAGGACCGAATATTAACAGTAAAAATGGGTAAATGTTTAGGTTTTTGTCTGTACCGTAGGGCCTGTTTACTATGGCCCTTGCCCGTAGTAGCCAGGTGCGTCGAAGTCAAGCAAGGAACTGAACAAAAATCAAGTGCGGTTCAAACCCTATGCCGTCTCCGGAGAATCACAGGCTGAGCAGGCGATGCCTGTTTACTTATGTGTGCTGACACCCGCAGAAAGCTGCCAGGGCTGGCACTGTCGGGTCTGACGCCAGACGGGTCCTGCTGCTGTACAATGAAGTCGGTACATTTGTGATATTGCTTCAACTATATTGGTCGAAGCCCAACTACGTAGTGGTAAACGCCAGGCACAATGGGTGCGATGGTTTCCCGTCACCTACCGTATTGAACTACTGTAGTGATTATGGTAGTGCAGGAAGTAGGGAGATGTGAATGCAGTATTAGTTGCTTCGCTTGCTCTTTCCGCTTCTATGCTCTCGATGCTTGCTTGACCTCGTGAGTTCTGCTATGCTCTTGAAGCTTAGTCATTATGGAACCGCCGGTAAAGTTTCTTCCCGCCCCCAGAACAATATGGAACTGTACGCGTATTCGTTCGGCGTATAACTCCTCGCTCTTTATGAAACGTATCCCCAGAACATGTATCGTATTGTTATTGGAGCACTGTATTATCTACTGCCCTGGTTGTGTTACTACTGCTGTGTGTAAGGCTAAATCATCACCAATGAAACAAACCATTGCGCGAATAGTTCCGCAACCTTTCATCTCTATCGGCGGCTCCATCACAAACTTAAGATCGGGGATAGTCCCGGGGGCATCGAATCGACCATCCGAGAGACGAGCTACTCGTTTGCTCATGTCGACGTTGTAACTTAAAGGGCACGGCGGAAGCACCCCTGCGCGATCGTTCTTTGTTTTGGGCCGACATCTGCGCGTTTGCTCCGGTCTGTGCGATATCACCGATTATTTAGCGCAAACCGAGGGCTCGTTGTTGGCTATATTGCGCACCCCCTGACACATGCTACGATAGAGGTGCACCATGTTTTTTTCTGAGCTTCTCACTTAAGGAGCGTCATACCTCACCGAAACAAATGATTTTGGAGGGAAATAAAAGTGCTGCCGGATGAGAAAGATCCCGACCGAAGTATACTCTGAAACATTATTCGTCACAAAAATGAAAGTCCGACGAATTTGGGTTAAGGACCCCGATCGTTCAGAAAACGATTCGGTCAAAATGTACTACCTCTACCGTAGCACGTGTCCTTATCAAATATCTGCCACCCTGAACACAATCAATCGCAGCTGTTGTACATGACACCGTGCGGTACTGGTTTACCTCATTCCAGGATAGGTTCGTCCTCTAATACTGCTGTGTACAGGCTCCGCGTGTTTTTGCATATTTAGACGTTTGAGAGTGCCCCTACAGCAACGCACAAGCAACCAAACATGCCAAGGAGGGAGAGTGCGAGTTTCGTTGGGGGCAGTGGCGACAAGAGCGAAATACTTTGCGGTTGCCTGCTGGTAAACCGTTTTTTGCTTCGTTCGTTGATTGCCAAAGCCGGTGTGTTCGCCTGCATCGGATTTTCTGCCGCAGTGGTAAGTTATCACATTTCGGTAGGTTGCAGTACCTGTGTTCTTTCTGCGGGATCGGTTGAAGGGATACCGTTTGACAATGGAACTAAAAAGCATATATTTTACATGTGCACCGCCACCGCCCCATGCATCAGGCAGTGGATCGCCGATGATACACCTACCGCAATATAAAGGCACTGCGACAAACCGTATTTTTCCATGTTCCAGATCAACAATGCTCCCGAGCCTCTGTTTGTAGCGGGCAACACCACACCGAAATTGGATTCACCTGGAGCCAGGAGAGGGGGCTCTTGTTTTACTTGACTTTGTAATTTGACCATTCACCAAGCGTTCTAATTGAGACCGAGAGAGGGGTGGAGGGGGGGGGCTCGACGATCCCTGTTTGGAAACTAAATTACTCTCTGTATTCCCGTGATTTTCGCGCGGTCCTGCACGTTCGCTCTGGTCGGTACGAAACCGCTGTTCCGGGCGCTCTCTCCGCTCGCTACGGTAATATCGTGAAATGCGTTGTTGTACTTCTGATACACATGAAACCAATGATATCGACATTGGTTCCCTTCGGTCCAGGCGGTCCAGGCGTCCTTGAAGATGTGGCGTGCTTTGTCACTGGTGGTGACCGTCGCTGGACGCGAATGTATATGTCTAGCTTCCACCATGTCAACCGCGTATTCTGCGTGGCGTGTAGAGAGCAGTGGAATACACGCTAACACTGCGCATGCCCCGGTACGTACAGCACAATACGCCTGAGCAGATGGAGACCTTTAGGCTTAAATCGATGCCAGTGGAAATACCGTATGGACCTTGTTCGAGTGCTGTGTGCCCCACACTGCCATGCACCATCGACTACCTAACTCTTGTTATCTTCTCTGAGTGCAGACATCCGTTGTGGTGCCGTTGAAACAGGTACCTACACGAAAGCATGACCGAGACTGTCGAGGCAAATGCCTTCGCGGGTATGCCGGCACTTGAATACGTGTGAGTGAGCCAGCGTGGGTGATGTTCCTCTCGATCCACTACAATAGACACATAAACCTCTGTATATTACGTTGTTGGCACCGTTACATCAATCGAGCCCTCCCGATTGATGCATCGCCCGCTCTAAAGCGCGCAGCCCTGTACCTCTTTGGATGCGCATACACAAATACGCCTGACCACACTCAAATATCTCAATCTAAATACGAGCTGGTTCCAGGAAAAAGCGCAACATTCCGCCTTCGGGCAATAAAACAATGTATTCATTGAAACTCGAAACACAAAGCATATCCACGTGACAACATCAACAAGCCGAACACATCGGTGAAGCTGGTTTTGGCGTCCGAGCTGTAGTTCGCGAGATATGGGAATTGTTCGTATTACTTGGGAGGGCGTTGTTGTATAGGGATTTAAGCTGTCAATACTAAAATCCATATTATTCTTCTCTCGGCCATAATTCGGCGATTACGTGGAGTAATGAGACGTTAGACGCATTGATGTGATCGCATCAACAAGGGGAAGACGTCAATGACACTTGTTTTGTTATGCGATCCGTACAAGTGTGTTACGATAAACGCCTGCTAAAGTACTAGAACAATGTATCGAGCTCTTTGGAAACCCTAGGGAGATTATTTACGTTCACGGAAATCACTTTAGCGCCCGGATCCAAGAAGAGTTGGAACACGAAATTTAGCAGGGTTGTTCTGCATGAGCATACGAGACTTCGTGAGAACGGCCTTTTTTTAGTTTTGTTTTTGTTCGTCTGTAATGTTGGGTCAAAGTTGTCAAACAATACAAAAAAACGTTCAAATGCACCTCCTCCGCTAAAAAATCATTTTTTCAAAAAAGGCCATCATGACGTGTTTTTCGTAAGATCATGAAGAACAACCATGCCGAATTTCGTTTTCCAATTCGTTTGGGATCCGGGCGCTAAAGTCTGAAGCAGAAACGTTCCTGCTCTCGCTGGAACCAGCTCGTAGCTACGAGTAAGAAAAGCTTGTGGGCCGTGTTTGAGTGTCACTTTGCCCACGCTGTCATGCGGCAGCGAAACTTTCAATATTGTTCCTTGCGTCTGTTTTATAACGTCGGTACAGGGGCCTCTACGATAACAATATCAGGACCATCGAGGCTGGTGCTTTCCCGGCTCCGGGTACTCTTCAATACCTGTGAGTGAGCGAGCGGGGGTGACGTTCCCCTCGACCCATGAAAATAGGCAGGGCGAGCAAGGTTTCATACACGCGTGGCTGTTCCTGCTAAACACATGACTGCCGATGATCGACAACTCGTCCACATGAGGTTGTCAAAGCGATCCTACACAAACACCCCAACATATATCTCGACAGATAAATTGGTCTGTGTATAATTAGTCACCCCTCCCCTAACTGCTTGAATGTGGTCAAGCAGCCATCGAACTACGCATTTTCTCTGTGGGAGTTGAATGTCTGCAATGCTAACAAACTTACGCCCGTTAGAAACATATATATATATTCCCAAGCTTGGCATGGTGTTGAGATTTGAGGTGACGTGTTGCCAATGGTTGGTTCGGTCGATGACGTGATCACCGTGGGTACGGGGAAATTCCAACGGAACATGGTACACCGGGGGCAAACCGCATTTCGCATGCTGCGGCCGAAAAACATATTCCCCAGAATCAACTGGAATCCAGTAAAGCAAGATAGTTGTTGTCTTTCTGATCTCGGTATGTCCAGTCAACTACGTATGTACCGTACTGCATGTCTGGTTACTGCCCCCACTCGGTTATCTCAGGATGCACACATTTCGTTTCTTGAACTATTTAACGGCCAACACGCAAGCCGTATTGAAACTGTCCTACTTGCCCACGGAAACCGTTAACTCACGCTCACAGGCTTCATACGCCAGCTTGCAGTCTGTAGAGGGCGTCCTCCCCTCCTAGCAACTGACGCGTGCTACGCTAGAGGTAGCACCTTTTGGCTAAATCGTTTTCTGAACGATCGGGCTCCTTAACCCAAATTCGTCGGACTTGCATTTTTGTGGCGAATAATGTTTCAGAGTACACTTCGGTCATGAGATTTCTCATCCGGCAGAACTTTTATTTTCCTCCAAAATCATTTTTTCGGTGAGGTATGACGTTCCTTAAGTGAGGAGCTCAGAAAAAACAAGGTGCACCTCTATCGTAGCATGCGTCAACTGCCCTGTTGACAGTAACGTCTTGTTTAGGCTTGTCGTGTATGCGGTTGACCTATGCCCTACTATGTGTCAGCGTTTGACACACGGACGATATTTTTCCCTTTCCAGTCAAACGATAAACACCGGTACAAACGCATGTCGCATCGACTGCGACGGGAACATATAGTTTTCGCATACAAGCGCAATACCCGGACTCTCAGTTGGTCAGACGCTATTTTAGGTTTCGCATACAAGCGGCATACCCGGACTCTCAGTTGGTCAGACGCTATTTCAGTTTAGTGCGAGCCCAGTGCAAAGCGAGCGTCTACGAGTAGCGATTCTTTGTGCGGTCCCCTCGTCCTTTAACCTGCACATTCTCACACGCACTCGAACAAGAAGTATCGCACGAGGCGTTCACGTACTTTTTGTTTTTACTGCAGTATCGTACCGTTATACATGTAAGAACATACTCGTACAGCGTCTGATAGATGTAACCGCAAATGACGTACGTACGGATATTTGGGGAGTTCCACATGAGAGAATTTGGATTTATCTTGGTTGGACATTTGGGGGTCTCGGGGATGTTTTTGGCGGAACACGCACGCCGCGCGTGCTCTCTTGTATAGCTCCACCCCCCTCTTGGGTAGCTCCTTCTCTTCTGCGGACTTCATCCTCTGGGATTACGTAATACAAGTCTATATGCCTCCTTCTGGCCACCTTCACCGCACCTCGTGACCCAAGCTCACCCGTGCTGAGATTATCCCCTTAATACACAATCCTCGCGTTCGGAGGGGGCTGTCATGGCGAACACATATACGACGGAGGCTATCTATCATACGTGTGGAGGTCAGTCTCTGGTAAAAAAATAAACACAAATTTGCTGGTTTCGGACTTTTGTCGAGATAAATTACTGTAGTCCACACTACTACAGTAGTCCTGTACGTAGCTAAAGTAAATGTTTTTTATAAATTCCACCCACTTCTTCTCCGCATTGCTAGTTGTTATAGTCGTGCAGAGTAGGAAAATAGAATCGCCTGGGCTAACCCCAGCCTCGATCTTAATCCCCCATCCTTTGATATCCCGGGGCAGCGAGAAGAGCTCGTACGTAATTGACTGTGATGTTCAGCTCGCAACGGCCAGGCACCAATAGCGAGTGCAGATGATTGGAACAACCGCTACTTACGACGTATACATTGTCAGATGGCAAATAAAATATGAAGGGCAAATGCCAAAATCAAGTATACCTGATCCATTTGAGCCAAACTCAGGTACATACTAAAACGAAGTAAAAAACGCGTGCTACGAGCGGTGTTTTGTCCATGAAAAGCCATAAACTTTACCAGGGGTAGCTCGGGGGTAGTTTTGTTTTTGAGCCTGAATATCAGGAGTAAATATGCGGCCTCCAAAATCTTACTATTACTAGTTTCTGTATGGCCCTTCATGTATTCATTCGTTCGTGGATGCTTTCATTGCTTTCGTGATCGCATCATCAGTTGAAAGCTAAACAAAGTAGACAAACCCGGGTGTACCTGATCATTTCATGCCAAAATCAGGTACGATCTGAGGCCGGCCAACGACAAGTGTCCTAGCGTGTGCTTTGTACTTGGTTTTAGTGATGTACCTGTTCTTGGCGCCAAAGTGACCAGTTATACCTTATTTTGGGTAAAACCCAAATAACAATAAGGTAGAGAAGTACGAGCAAATTTGAAATCAGGAAAAATAAGAAGAAATTATTCGAATTTCAAAAGACAAAAAGGGTGTTACCCGTCTGTAAAAAAATAACAGAAAATGAGCTGGCGCCAATTACAGATTGTCCAAGTACATGGTAAAAATAGCCGACGGACACCCTTTTTTAGCAAATGTTGGCTAGCGCAAACACTCTATCTACTAAAATACCACAGATTAGCCTTGTGAAGACGATAGTTAGTTGCGAAATGGAATCACTTGCTTTTCTGTGTGGACGTCCCGGGCCGAGTGATTCTAATGAAATACTGTGATACTCGTCGTATATACGTACGTGAAATCCAAGTGACGGATCCGCACCCAGTGTGAACAAGCTACAGTCCGTGCGTTCTTGAAAATCTGCCAAAAACACAAAATAATCTCTACAGCAGTAGATACGCCGTGCGCAGATACGTATCATAGATACATTGCGATAAATACCAGGTACGTGCGCGGAAGATGAACCATATGGCATATTTATGCCGATCCAGATCAGTCTGCTAGCTTTCCTGTTCCTTAGGGTCGTTCTTATCGAGCAACTTTTTTCCAAAATTTCCAAATATATTTTCCAAAAAAAATAGGAAAATCGAGAAAAAACTGGATATATTTGGAAATTTGGAATTTTTACAGAGGGCAAAATATTTGGAAGGCTTCGCATTCCAAAATTTGGAAATTATTTTTGGAAAATATGGAAGTCCTAAAAATTGCGCGAAAAAATTATTTGGAAATTTTGGAAAAAAGTTGCTCGATAAGAACGACCCTTAGTACTGCTGTAGGTGTCCTGTACTGCTGTACTGTTTACTGAATCGCCACTCATACAAAAATAATCTCTCAGATCTTCTCTGATACGCCGTACGCATATATATATACGCATAGGCACAGCAGTGCGCAGATAGATGCATTACGATAAATACCAGGTACGTATAATACGTGCGTGCGCGGAAGATAAACTATGACATATTTATGCAGCTCTAGATGAGCCTGCCAGCTTTCCTGCTTCTTCGTACTGCTGGTGCTGTAGGTGTCCTGTACTGCTGTACTGCTGTAGTGGATCACCACATACATGCAGAAGTAACCATATTTCCTGTGCAAAGACGACGTGAGCGGAAGATAAACGTTCACAACATGCAGACCCAGATCAGTCTGCCACAGCGCTTTCCTATTTCGTATTACTGTACGGTATGGAGTAGGTGTCCTGTTGTAGTGTATGTACTGCTGTACAACCATATACGCAGCAGTGCAACCGTGCATGAGTACGTCCTCAACCTGCAGTAGTGGTATATACAACCAACCATTTAAGCAGTACAACACCAGAGAAAAAATCCAGCCTGGGCCAGTTTTCTGCTGTGCGTGGGTGGATCGGTCGGTCGGTCGGCCGGTACTTGGGTGACTTCTTTCGCCCAGACGTGTGCTCTCCGTGCTGAAAAAGCAGACGTGCGTAGTACAGGACAATCAGCCATGCTTCAACTTTTCACCCGGTTCACTTTCAAAGGAGACTACGAGGAGACCATGTCGACAACCCGAGCGAAACCAGACCATGCCAACAACTCGAACGAAACGGAAGCGACGAGGAAGCGTGACTTTGACTGGGCTTTGCAGTGGTGTGCCAACGGCGAAGACGCTCGTGCCCTTCACTGTGGCGCAAACCGAAACAAAAAAGTACATTGCCTTTGGCTCGCCGTGAACAACAAGCAGAGATGTGCCACCCCCCCGTGCCCATCGTGCCCTCACAAAGACGAGATTGATAGCTATCTACGAGTACGACTACTGCTGTACGTACCGACTGACTATGATACTACGAAATATGACTATAATCAGGATTCGGAAACAATATACGAGGTAATCATGTCGAATGATCAAGGTTTGGTGATGATTATTTCTATTTGTACTCATCAAGCGTGAAAACGAAACAATCAACACATGTTGCTTTAATTAGTCTTGGAAAAAGTAACCTTGGTCTTTAATCGAGTGAACAGCGATTTCTTACGACTTCCTATTTTACGGGGAGCGGGATTACCCGCCGAGCTTACCCAGCAAACCCACGAGACTTCCCAGGGGGCGGGGGGTGACTTGCGCGAAGGCACCGCCGCGAGCGCGCGGTCGCAGCTTGTCGCGGCTTGCTCGAGGCCGGATGATCGCCGGCGACGGAAAGCGGACAAAAAAGCGGCGACAGATGAACACGATCAAATAATCACGGTCAAATAATCACGGTAAAAAAAGCGCGGTCAAGAAAATATAGAGGCATTTCAGAGCCGAAACAGAAACTAAACCCTGAAGGGATTTATAATACATTCATATATGCTACGCTATACAACACACATGGGGAAACAAAACGAGGTATATAATATATACGTCGTATACAAACTTGTATTCCACACATACTCGCAGGCGCAGAGGGGGAGGGGGCGGGGGGTGCTGTTCTCCCCCTTGTGCTGAAATTATTGTTTGTATCATTTTGTTTCTAATATAATCGTGCCCCTCTTCTGTCAAACTTGATCAATCAACACACTTAATTTTCGGCTCGGGTTGGATTGTGTTTCGCCATCCCAGTTTGACAACTTAGTTAGGGTTAGTGTGCGTATGTACATCAGCGGAACAGGGAAAACGCATCCCATGCCATCCGGATGGGCCAATGGATTATCGTCGCGTTGACGGCATTCTTCCTCGCGGTTAATACGCCTAGCCGCCGCATTGGGCAACTCAGACCTTCATAGACGCCGACAGTCACATATAGTTAGTGTGGACTCGGTAATTTGGCCCGCCAGATAAGGTCATGGCTCTTCTGTTACTGCGCCCGCTAATCTAAGCACACCAGACACGGTCTCGGCTTCCCTGCCCCTGGGTCCGGCAATATGAGGAGGTGCGGCCTCCGGCCAATCGTATCCTTACGTTGCTGCCGTAGTAATCTTGAACTAAATGGTGCTACAGAAGCGGGTCCGTGTTTGTGTACATGTTTTACGTCCTCTACAAGCCTCTGGTAACCGTAAGCTATTGTCCTTGGCGCTATTCACCGGCATGGTATGTTTTGTTACTCTGCCAACAAATCTGTTGCGAGTCCTGTTTTGGAGTAAGGTAGGTAGCTTAAACGTGGCGGGGAATCTGGGGTCTACGTAGAACAAGTCCAGTTGCGATCCCCGCCGAACTGAAGATGGAAATCGCTGGCATGAACATGAAATTGGTACTATCACTAGCGCGAAGCTTGTCCGCGTGTTTGCCATCATTGGTGGGACCCCATACCTGAGTAGCGAACTTTCCCTTGTACCCCGTTATCGTCACACCGTTCCCAATTTCTGCTGAAACTGAGTAGGTATCTCGACGGCAATCAGCTGGAGATACTTCCAGAAAGCATCTTCGACGGGATGGTGCTCCTGAAGGACCTGTGAGTAGCCCAGCAAAGACAACCGAAGATCATCCATTAAAAACACATGTTTTGCCACAGGCGTACAGAACTTGCTCAATTTCCTGCTTTCGGGTATGAACTCCGTGCAGAAGTTGCAGAAGTTCGGGCACGGGTAACTCCCCAGCAACTATATGCCCTGGTATCGTCCTACATACCCTAACGAGCATATCTGGCGAGCTGGAACGTTTCAACAGTAGTAGCAGCATTACGCTTTAAAACAGAATGTTTGTATTGTGGTTGTATCTGTAATTCGTCGCGCACGTCGACTTCGTCGTTTATTTTGTTGTCGATCATAAACAAAAATGGGTTTTGGAAACGGTCCACGTCACTTATCTCACCATGAACCTGTAGGTCGCTGCTACCATGTATTTCTAGGAAACTTGCAGCTCGGAGTGTTGACCAAACGCAGGTTGCAGTAGGCCTAATTTAGTGTACGATGAATCACATTTGTCGTTTGTTCGCCCATGTATCTTTTTGGGCTCGATTTTCAGTCTGCGTATCTACTACAGGGGATCAGGGAAACGACACTAGCAGGTTATCGGAACCGGCTAAACTCTTATTGTCGGGCTGGCGGCATTCTGCCTTGCGGCAAATCCGCTTAGCCGCTGCGTTTGACAAAAGTACAAATAATAGCCGCCGATGTTTCAATGATACATGGTTGTGTGCACTCGAACCCTTGACTCGTAAGACACGGTCACGGGTCACTTGTCACTGCACCCGTTAGTCTAAGCCCGCGAGACACGGGCACGGCTTCCCTGTCCCGGCGTCCGTCAAAAATTGTTTTTTTATCCGCCGTTGAGAAAGTCCAGCCTCAGTCCGATTGTATCCCTACGTTACCCCCATACTCATATTGCTCTCTCTGGAGCTACGGAAACGGGGCCGTGTGTATGTGCTTGTTTTACCTCCGCTCAGAGCCTCTGGTAGCCGTAGGTTGCTTTTGTTGGCGATGTGTGCCGGCATTTTATGGCTGGTTACTCTGCCGCACAAATCTGTGTCAAGTCATATTTCGAAATGAGGTAGGCAGTTGGAGAGAAACTGGGGTCTACCGTATGCACCAGTCCAATTCTGATCCCCGCCAATCGAAACGTGGGAACCGCTGGCATGAACATGGTACGGATATTATCACGAGCGCGAAGATAATTAACGAGCTTTCCGTTGCACACGATCATCGTCGCACTGTTCTCGGTTTCTGTGGAAAATGAGTAGGGGCCTCAGTGACAATCAGCTGGAGACACTCCCAGAAGGCATCTTCGATGGCCTGGTCGCTCTGCAAGACCTGTGAGTAGCTTTACAGTTTGTTATCGTAAGCTGTTCCCTTCGGTTCTCGGTTGAAGTTAGCTTTGTCCATGTAAATCAATCAGTTCATCAATGCGTAGGGTGTGGTTGTACACCTCGGTTGTCCATATAGAGTGTGAACCACGTTGAACAGGCTAGTCCTTCAACCGTGGTGCAGGTCGTGGCCACTTCATGACGTCAAACCAAGTGGCGAATGCCTTTCAAGCGATACCCAGGTCTCATATATGATACAGCACTGGGATTGTACCGCTACTACCGTATGTTTTGACCGGGGATGAAGAGTTAAATGTAAAGCTTCGGCCCGATTGCTGCGTGTGTTCGTTGTGTGCAGTGTGCTTTATCACGTTCAGCGACGGTTGTTCAACACAAGATTGAAAACCATCCAGTTTGTAGCGCGTCATCTGTCCGTCCCGCGCTGTCTGTACGTGTGGTACAGCAGTGCACGCCCACGTACGCACATAAACATACGAAGCTTGCTATATACGATAGGGGTCGCATGTTTTCCATGAACTATTTTGTGAATGACGGCGCTCCTTGACCCAAACTCGGGGACATATCGTCCTTTCCTTTTGAAATAGGGGTTTCGTATATCTAGATTTATGGCATTTTCAATTGATTGAACATTTTCACCTTCCTCACAATCACTTGTTGGGTGAGAAACACAACTCTCCACGTGAGGAATCTCATCAACGTACTGCTGCACCTATGCCTGAGCATGTGCCATACGCGCCTGGCCATGTCAATACTAATATAGGACGTTACTCGAACTCAGAGGGGTGTATAGCATTATGTCGGCGTATTTCTCGCATTGACAATATGTCTCTAACGTTACGTTCCCACGTTCCCATACATGACAACTAGACGTAACATTACGCTACTAAGTTACGGTTGGACCTGTTCTTGCATCAACATCATGTTGGTATATGATAACGTTTGGGCCTCATAGGGAACATACCATATGCTACCACCGTGATGGTTGGATTTGTCATTGCTGTACGTAATGCTGATGTTGCCTTTTTGGGACTCATCCCACGGTAGGGGCGTAGCAGTTTTTTTCTGAGCTCCTAACATGAGGAGCTTAATATCTCACCCGAAACATGACCTCGGAGACATTCGTTCGCGCAATCCGACCAAACCTTCCAGTGCGGTAGTCCAAAAACAAACGTACCAGTAAAATAAAAATTGTATCCGGTGGTTACTCGCGTGGGAAGCTCAGCCGGTCAGAAAATATTGAGCCAAAACGTGGTACCCCTACCGTGGGACTGCTCTTGGATCCTTGGGTACATAACGTGTGTTACCAGCGTTACGGCTATGGCGGGGTCGCGGAATAACGTACTGTACATTAAATGCTGCATTTCAATATTCACTCTCGCACGCGGGGACACCCTCAGCAACATCCCCGGGAGGGGCGGATGACATATCATCCCCGAACCCTATCATCCCCGGTTCGAACCGGCTCCATATCGTAGGGTACCTCGCAAAACATGATGTTTAGGAGGGAACCTCGCAACAAAACGCCTTCAATACAATGTTAGGAAGCCCCGCCAGTACATCATCCATCGACAAGGCCAGTACTTTATCAATATTTACCGTGTTACAAATTAATTTGCATAATCGGACGTACGAGCTAACATAAAGTAACATACTGTTAGTTTTTGATTGGGAATGTACGTTGTATTTACAAACAAACGTGTGTTACTAAATACCTTACATACGAGCTTACACGTCCACATGGTGTTAGTGTTTTATCGACCAAGTGTGTACGTCTTTACTTCATGTGTGTTACGATACAAAAAACATTTCGACTAACATTATAACGATATGTTATTCGCAATGAGTCACAAATTGTAACATAATGACACCCTATGCTGTTGCCAGTACGGAATCTAACTAACACGATCACATCATGCTGCGCAATCGCCCGCCAATATCGTGAAAACAAAAACAAACTCGGCTGATCCCTAGCATTGATGTGGAAAGTACAAATGTTGCGTCATCCATGGTGATAAATGTTTGCAAACATGCGCCCGAAGCCCGCTCGGAGAGTCACCCCCCTGGATACATGCCTGACGTGAATCACGCTACACGCTGAAAAATACCCGTAGTCACCACGGACATGTTCACTACTCTCCAATCCCAGTGGAAATATGGATATCTGGGCGATTGACAAACGATGCCGCACCGTGTACCCGTTTCGTGGTACCTCCCATATTTGATATATCTTGCGTCCCTTTGGGGGCTTGTTCCGGTTTGGCAGTGCGCAACTACCATAGAGAGGCGACAAAGCACAACAAATCAGTTGGAGTTGCGTAAATATCGTACGTTGAACTGAAGCGTGACGTGGTTTCATCTTGCGGCAAACGATCCCCGTTGTCGCTTCCAACCATGCTAATCTGAAACCGACACCGACGTGTTCACATCGAAAGCGTTCCTCTCCTGTCATCACCAGAACTTACACCCCTCCCTTCCTCCAGTCGCTCTATATATTGTTGTGTTGCCACGGTGCTGAGGACCGCGGCTGCCTCAGCCCGCGCGTACGCGCTGCCGCGGTCTGTGTGCGATATTTCGTGTCTCGACCTACCGAAGTGTGGAGCCTACTGGTACGAGAACGGCATTAATATATACCATGCCGCGGACCTCTCGCTTCAGACGATACAGAGGGGACCCCGAAATTACTAACAACCCCCTCCCTGTAGCTGTAGGCGGTTTATCGTGTTTGCCGTGGCAAAATATATTTTATCTGCTACGAAGGCTCCCGTACGGTATGGGAGTCACTCGTACGGCCTAGACTCCCAGCGACTGGAAGTGTGTTAAGGTGCTTCGACCAAACAATGTTGAAGTTCAGTTTTCGAGTGAGGTACATAGGCACCCGGACGAAGGGCCCCCGTATTTAGTGTTCGTGTCTGTTTCGAGATACGCCACTCCATGGATGTTTTGTCAGGGGGGCGGAGGATCTCTCAGGAACCTGTTATCGAGTAGGTGCGGTTTGAATACGCCGCTGTCGAATGCGTCGCTTGCTGGCACACGTGGCTGTACCGTACCCATGAGTCGTGGAGGAGAGCACAGCAGTAGTAGGTGAATTAAGCTACACCAATACATAACTGAAAGTAGGTCCAATACCTGTCGTCAAAGCCTCCGCCATAGAATACCACACTGGAGTGAGCCTTACCTGTCGTCAAGCTCCATCATCATATATATATACGTATGTACGGACATCATCGTGTCATCAACGTATGGGTCGTGATTATCAAGAGCGACTCTCTCCCTTTCTCGGGGAGGCAGCTCTACACTCCAAGCAACGGGGCATAATCAATAATTCGCCGATACAAATACGAAACCCTACAATATACGCAAACCGGTGTCAAGCTATCGGCGTATCACATAAAGCCCCCCTGTTGCGCGCGATACAACATGTCCCGAACACCTTCTAACAAAATAGCCAGGTAAGACAGGAAGTCCAACATTCAATAATACATCATTGCCAAGGTGAAACGGCGAGCCCAAACTCCGTGCTTCAGATTTGCCAATGTAAAACGGCAATTCCGATGCGGAATCTCTCAGTCTTGATTCAAGTATAGATCTCCTGAAATATAGCGAGACATCAACTGCGGGAATTCTGGCAAAGCCTTCAAACATAAACAAAATCCTGATAACATTGGCCCGCCTAATCTGTTCTCTGTAAGAGCCAAACAACAGCACGCCTCGGATATACGACATATCAAATTGAAACACAGCATCTCCCCTGCTATTAACAGATGCTCCTCGCGGCGTTCACGGTTCCTGGACGGGTGCACTTACAGCTTGGCCCCGCTCCTAGTCCGCGACGGGGACCTGGCCATCGCGGCCCCTCCACCGAAAGGCGCGAGCCGGTAGCCTCAGATCAGATCGGTCGAGTAGCCCCTCGCGAGGCCTGATGGCGACGGCATGATATTGCTGCAGTCCGTGGCGTACCCGTTACCGGAGTTCGGGCAGAGGCAGGGCTCCCCCTTCTGCTCTAAGGTAGCCACCCGATCGATCGTGTGGTGTCCCGGCATCATGCACGGAAGCATGGGGCCGCTTCAAGGCCTCTTTTGGAACTTATCGAACCAGCACATGATGGCGGGCATTTGAATCCACTCGCTCCATGAGGATGAGAGCGTCCCACCTCTACGTTCACGCTTCTAGCCACGCGCGCTCATAGTTAGGCGACTTCGCCAGGAACCCCACACCATCGAACATGGTCTAGAACTGCAAGATCACGGCGTGACCCCGCTCGGCCAAAATACCTAGTCTCGGCTTCACCCGCCCGTTGCGATTCAGACCGTCGGCGGACGTGAACTTGCAGCGGGTGTTGTGGTCGGCCATCGGCCCTTGGGACTCGCCGTTAGTGAAGTCGGAGGCGTTATCCGCGCGAAGAAATTACGGCCGCCAGGAAAATGTGGAAGCCGAGGGTGACGGACGCCGTGCCCTTGTCCGGCAGACATACCGGCCAGCCCGTGCTGGTGGAGTCGTCCACAATCATTAGACACTACCGAGCACCGCCCGGTTATGTCGACTTAGGTCCTGCGAGGTCTGCGTACATGCGCTGCATCCGCTTCTCAGCACGGTACGGTGTGGACTTAGCGACGGCTTTGCATTTCCCCTTCCCCCCCCGCGCAAAGGTCGCAATACCCCAAACGTCCCGTCACCTTGATGTCCATTTGACGAGAAGTCTCACGTATTACGGAAATTTAGCGTGGCCAAGGGAACAGTGCAGGCTGTTGACGTCTATCCATTTCAGCTTACCAGGTCTCAACACTGCAGCAGCAAGTACGAGGGGTTTCTTGTGCCTCCCTACCGTAATGGCCTCCACACAATTGACAAATATCTCCTTGTGGAAAAGCACGCGCCTTTCGAGCAGGTCCGTCCATTTGTGGTGGTGGGCGATAGCGTGATCCGCTTGAACCACGTTGCACGAGAAAAGGGTCAACATGTATCCCATGCACAAACGCCACATTCCGCAAGGTCACTACTACGTTCTCAGCACAATGCATATCAACACCAACGCAGCATACACACTCTACCTTCATCTTCTTCCCATCACCAATGGTAAACTAGGTCTAGTCGGGGGCAGGGGATCTGATGTTGTAAAATACTACACAATCACCACTGCCATTGATTTTAATACAGGGGTCATCATTTGAGATTTCCCGAACTTTCTATGACAAAAACTCGCGGTCGTGCTTTCTCAGTGGCAAACAACAAATATGAAAAGAGCCGTCAATCAAGAGCCGTATTTCAGCTGCAAAAGCGTCCGGGAGCCGCGATTTTCAGGCAAACACTTACCTTGCCGACACGACACCTACCCTGGGGGGGCTTTGCCGCAACTCCCGTCTCGAGTGATCTCTCGTGGTCAAAGCACGGTGGTTGGATCTAGCAACGACGCTTGTGTCTCCGAGCTGCTGCAAATCTGCAAAATTGCTCGTCCCCCGTATGCTCTGAAACAAACTTAATGGGGTTTGAGCCAGTATCTTAGCCCAACGTAGCCAGGGGTGGCAGGCACCCCACGACCCACGGGGCCATTGTAACGTCGGCTCTTCCAAATTACGATGCTTGCATCGCTCGCGAGGTCAATCTGCTCGTACTCCTTCGTATCAGAAGTTAATGGAGTCGACCAGCAAATTTCTGTCGAAATACTTTTTTCAAGGGGTGATGCAGCGATCACGCTCAAGCGCCTGCGATTGAAAACATGTATATTATTACATTCTGTTAATCTGTCAGTTATCATGACCTCGCGATCCAGAGCGCTTCAGCCCAGCCTTGCCCCATAGATAGGGAGGGTGGGTGCCACAGCCAGTGGAATGCCCGGTCTCATGCCCGGACGAGTCCAGGCCGTCGCGCGCTGGGCATCGCCACAATCCCAGCAACAGTGACAACGGACGGCAATGTAAGAGACACTTGAACTCTAAATTTATTCAGCAATGGTCCTTATATTTTCGTTCAGAATGGTACAGCACAGCTCACTCCGAGTACCGTCATCACGTTCTTGCGAGTCTCCCGTTGCAGAGCGCTTCAGTTCCGCCCCGTGGCATCGATAGAGAGTGCGAGGCATAATGATCGGGACACTGCGTCTCACATCGCGCCGAGTCCTGGCCGTCGCGTGCTGAGCGCTGCCGACAGTGGTGGCCGTGTCACAATGCCGAGGAAGTCCTGACAGCCATGCAGCCAGCCTAGCTTCTGACTAATAACTTTGAATTACGGAATCGGCAGCCGATTGGTTGACCAAATCCACGTCAGAGGCTACTGGATATTTCTAGAAGATTGGTGCTGAATATAGCCATAAAGGTTCCACCACACCCCAGGTAAGATAGGATACCCTCCACAGACCGTGAACCCCTCCTTTTCATTACCATTCCGACCAACCGGGGCCAAACAATTCGACCCCCCGGATCGACACCGCCCCGCACGGTGTGGAAACCCCACCCACATCGGCTGACAACTGATTGGTTGAAGCTCATGGAGCCAGAGGCACACGGGGACGATATGGTTCAATCCCCTCGTCATGAATCCTTCCATGCAAATACATCTCCAACAACGCGGGGACGAAAACAGACATCCCCCGGTTTGATACCGCCCCTCATCATGAATCCTTCCATGCATACACATCTCCAGCAACGCGGGGACGAAAACAGACATCCCCCGGTTTGATACCGCCCCTCATCATGAACCCTTTCATGAATATACATATCCAACAACGCGGGGACGAAACCAGACATCCCCCGGTTCGGTACCGCCCCGCAGGGTGTGGAAACCCTTTCCCCGTTGGCTGATTGCTGATTGGACTGTGGCTTATGAGGCCTGCACGAGGCTGGAGTTGCTCCTCGGGACAACGTCGAGTTCTCGCCGCCCATGGGGATGATAGTGTCCCATCCCCGGATCAGCAATCCTTCCATATATCTACAACTCCACCAATTCGGAAACGAAAACATAGTCCCTCCGGGTCGATACCACCTCGCAAGGTGTGGAAACCCCAACCCCATCGGCTGATTGCTGATCGGCTGTGCCTTATGGAGTCAGCGCGTGGCAGGAGTTGCCCCTCGGGACAACGCCGAGGTCACGCCGCACCCGGGGATGATACTATCCCATCCCCGTATCAGAACTCCTCCCATACATCTACAACTCCAACAATCTGGGGACGAAAACAGATTTCCCTCTGGTCAATACCGCCTCGGCAGGTGTGGAAAACTTTCCCCCCATAGGGTGATTGCTAATTGCTGATTGGGCTCGAGGTCATGGAGTCAGCTCGCGACGAAGGTTGCCCCCTCGGGATAATACCGAGATCCCGCCGCACCGGGGATGATAATGTCCCATCCCCGGATCAGTAATCCTTCCATATATCTACACCTCCAACAATCCGGGGACAAAAACAGAGTTCCCCCGGGTCAATACCGCCTCGCAAGGTGTGGAAACCCCAACCCCATTGGCTGATTGCTGATTGGCTGGGGCTTTTGGAGTCAGCGCGTGTCTGGAGTTGCCCCTCGGGAAAACGTCGCGATCCCGCTGCACCCGGGGATGATATTGTCCCATCCTCGGATCAGAAATCTTTTCATACATCTACAACTTCAACAATCCGTGGACGAAAACAGAGTTCCCCCGGGTCAATACCAGCCCGCACGATGGTTCTTACATTTCCTGTCAGAGTTGTACATCACACCATATGACTACTGCTGTACCAGGTATTACATTCTACCATTGGAAATGCAGGGCTAGCACCACGGGTGGAGCCGTGGCCTTACCGCTATTAATATTAAAGTTCTAGGTTTTGTTATTTTGCGAGTGTTTGTGCTGCTGGCTTGAAAGTTCGAGCCCACGGAAACATCTCGTGAGTTGTTCATGGTAGATCACGACTGCTGCCTGGCGCGCCCCACACCCACACCCGCCACATGAAGAGAGTTCCCCTAAATCGCGTCCTGTGATTGCTTGCGAGTTGCTGTTTCTGCCTGCGAGGGAAGTGCAAACGATCAGGTGCGGCGTATTGTTTTGCTCATGTTGTGCACCCTAAACCTCGACGACCATTGTCGACAACTTCGTCACCTCAAGGTGGAGGTACAGTCCTATACTGAGAAAGCGCACGGCCATTCTGAATAGAAGCCCAAGCTAATATAGATGGGATACTAAGCGGTATCCATCGCTCTTTGCTAAAAAACGGACCATCCGAAGGTCTAAACACGGCGGGATGTACTTACGTCGACGGCATTGTATGTTCCGATAAAACATCCAGAGATTAGAGTTACCCGGAAGTGCTCATGTCGAGCATGGCCGCAGTCGTAAAGCTATACACCGTCGCATCCCTACATTGCCGGGACGGGGCACGTTGAGGTTTTACCGGCTAGACAGACATGGCTGATAGCCAGTGCGAAGCGCCGTGAGGTGGTGGGCGAAGCACATGAACGATGAGCTGCATCCTACTAAGAAGTGTGAGTCGCACTGCCCCATAAACGGCAGCCTTTAATGGATTAATTCGGCTTTGGAAATGATCGTTTGCGGCCTCAAGCTCCTTACACCAACATACCGTATTAGTTGAAGTTTTCAATTTCTTTTAGAGCCACGCACGCGACTGGCCTGAACGCAGTAGTGAAAATAGGGCTGCATCCCAGAGGGGAGATCACTCCAAATAGTATTCTCTAAGAGATCAGTCCGGATATTATCAACTAATTCCAACTTCTTCCCTTAACACTGTTTGTCGTCGCACCATTGCGTTTTCCATCGTATTGGATCAGGGATATCGACAATAACCTGCTCGAGACGCTTCCAGGAAACCTCTTCTCCGATTTGGAATCTCTGCTAGCTCTGTGAGTGTCCCAGAGTGCACTTTATTCGTATGTTGGTATCATTGCGCCTCGCTTGCAGTCACCTGCGTCCAGAGAAAGCACCTGCGGAAGCGTTACGTTGAGTGTCGATGATCTCCTCGGCCGTCTCTGAAGCATACGCGGCTGAACGAGCGGTGTTTCCATTTGGAAATTGACGACGCCTAAAATCTCTGGCGTATCGACCATTCCAGTTTCGAACACCCTTGGTGGCGATATCCAGGTTCCGTATCTGCGACGGCAACGTGTGCCGGTACACCGGTATTAACCTTGAACCGAAGATATAGACACCCGGCCCCCGTTTGGTGAATTCACCAAAGCCTACGATACAGCGCCATTTTTTTAATTAGTTCATATTAATTCAAGTCATTAATTAGTTTTCACGTTCGTAGGACACGATATAGTAACCCGCGGTCAACGTAATCCGTGCGTCTGTAATTACTGCAGTGTGCAGCATCACTGGTGGTGGCCGTCGCTCGACGCCAAATATGCCTATACAGTGTATACCGTGCCTACTGCCCCTCGGGTGGAAAGCATGGCCAAACCGCTCGGAGTTCAACGTACGAGTAGAGCTTGTTTGTTCTTGGGGCAATAGCCGAAAATAGGTATACCTATGCACTTTGAGCCATTTATAGGTACACTACGTAATGTACACCGAATCGGCTTCCGGGCCCGCCTGATATTGGGCCTGCGCTCCATTGTACCTACAACTTGCTCAAAGTGCGCAGGTACACCTATTATTGACTACTCAATGTGCATATCACCTATTATTGGCTTCAACTGTACCTATAAATGGCTCAAACAACCACTTTTTGGTAAATGAAATATAGACAGACGGCCACATCATATGCCGGGACTGTCAACCAGCCGACCTTAGCAGTACAACCACTGACACTGCGGAGTTATCACTCACTACCTACATGCGAAAAATCGTATCGCGATCAATGCATACGTATTCAGTACGACACCCTTCCTACGCACACACATGTATACGATGCGGAGAAACAACAATGACGAGTGTCTCCATGCCGTTATGCTGAAAGTAAAATAGACACACCGTACTGCAGTATATAGTAGTAACTGTTATATATACGTGTACAGAGTTAAACCATACGGTTACGAGGGGGTCTAAGTTACACAGCCGTTGGCCGGTCCGGAACAACATTCTATACGTATTTATAGCAAACGTGGGTGAATGTGTGACCGTCTGTCTATATTTCAGTTGCCAAAGTGGTCGTTTGAGCCATTTATAGGTACAGTTGAAGAAAAAAAAAAGGTGATACGCACATTGAGTAGTCAATAATAGGTATACCTGCGCACTTTGAGTCATTTGTAGGTACAATGGAGCGCAGGCCCAATATCAGACGGGCCCGGAAGCCGTTTCCGGTGTACATTACGCAGTGTACCTATAAATGGCTGAAAGTGCGTAGGTATACCTATGTTTGGCTAATGCCCTTGTTTTTTTGTTTTTTATTTACGCGTGGTCCGCACTCCCGAAACTTTGCCTGCCTTTCAGCATTTGTCCGGCTTTGATGATAAACTGGAACATCGTCGTTGCCGTTGGTTATCGAGAAAATGTCGCAGTATCAATCGTCTACTGTAGATAAAATAGTTTACCACACATTTATTGATTTTCTGCTAGAGTGTAAACGTTCACCGACGCGACTCCATACGGTCGAAACCCTCCCAAGGTTGTAATGAATCAAGCCCTTCGAGCAAACAATTTCTTGGGCAATTCTTGGCTTATGATCACCGATCAAATTACCACTGGCCCAGGCCATTACGTTCAAAACGTTGTCGAGTCCTTGTATTATTGACTTTGCGTTATCGAAACCAAGCATCACCCATCAGTTGTTTGTTTATCGTTACGGAGGAAACGTTCACCAGGGCGCATGTGTAAGGCGCAGGTACCTCTAACGCCTTTTTCTGAAACCCTCCCTTGATTTCTACCACCGGTTGTGTTGCACGGCAGCTCTCTCAACGACAATCTGTTGGACAGGTTACCCGCGGACGCTTTCACGGGGTTATCAGTTCTGGAGGACTTGTGAGTACTTTTGACGTCACCCTCTTTCTAACATTCTTACAGAACGAAAGAGCGGGGTATCCGGCTGCTTTCCGGTGTTGCCTGTGTTAACGCCCTGCTGTTCGGCGACGTTTCTCACTTCGGGCCTGAAATATCCGTCTACAATAACACATACATCTACATTCTCAAATACGCTACGTACTCGGTAGTTGATGCAGCGGGATCGTATACCACCCGGCGCACCCGGTGGTCTTCTAGTGAGCAGATACTGCAATATGTTAGCAAGGACATTTTTTTAATGAATATTCGGCATTTTACATTGGGTACTTGCGGTCTGCAATTCGGAAACGTGATCCGCGATCGAAATGTTTTGGCAAATAAACTCGCTAGCTTCTATAGCGGCGCAGCAGCGTTTCTTGGGTCCGGTTTGGGGTAAGGATAAGGGTCAAGGTTAGGGGTTGGGTTTGGTCTACGCCCGTGTTACCGTGATCACACTCGGGTGTGCTTCCCAGCGAACAAAGCAAATACCGATACGTGAACAGCCCACCCCTGTAAAAAATCTTTGCTAACGGGTTGTAATCGGAGCTCCTTCTATTTGGGGGGAACATAGTAAACAGGACCAAATGGTGTTTAGTAACAATATGGAAACATACAGGTTTTTGTGTGTGCTGTAGGTCCTATTTACTACATTAGCCCACCCCGTAATGGTTGGTTTGCATCTTCAAACTACTAAGCTTGAGGTCGTGGGTTCGAATCCTGAAAGGAAAAACTGCATTACGGCCGAAACGTACTTACTTGCCGAGCGGACCTGACATGCCGCGCGTATGAACTCAATTTGATGCGAGTCGCCGGCGGGTGAAAATGGCGAATCACGCCGAGGATATACAATGGAGGGGGGAGGAGAGGGCGCTATGCGACCGCGGATATTGGATAAGAGAGAGAGCTGGATCAGTAGGGAAAATGCAGTAGATGACAAGGAAAAGCACGATCTACAAGGGTCGTCAGAGCATTACAGTAGTCCTCCGCGAAAAAGTCATGTTGGCGTATCGTATCGTGAGAACTGGTGGTTCGTTGATCGTTTCAGGCCTCCAGGTACCGTGAGGACTGGTGGGACTCAGGAGTCTCAGATACCATACAGACTGGTGGGATTCAGTATAATTCAACCCCTCGTGTACCCTGACAGCCGAGTCCTTCCGAAAGGACTGGTACCGGCGAGACATGGCCGAGTCCCTAGGAGTGGTACTGGCGAGTTGTTGATGGACTCGTACTGTCCGTCAGACGGCGTTTACAAACTAACGCATCGTTGGTGCGAAACACTAGCCGGTATATCGAGCCGCGTTGGTTTTGTACGAGGACCTGAAATAGACGACGGCAATCCGCTTTGCGCAGATGGTACGCGTGTCAACAGTGCAAGCTGGATTGTTTTTCACCGTCTCTTGCTGTCTCAACCAGCGATGGGTTTGAGTGGCAAAACTCTACTACCACCAAGGAAAGGAGCATGGGCTATGACAGATTGTATGTCGAAGGCCTTGGTGTGGCAGCCATGCGCCGAAGACAACGCATATACTACTGTAGAGTAATGGACACTTGACAAAGGGGTATGGCCGTTTCTTGGAAATCTTTGGACTTTGTCCAGATCCCGCTTACATTTCATCACACTCCCCTGACTTTCCTCAGCGTGGGCATCGAACGTAGTTTTCCAAACTCGTCCGCCCTGAGCACCTCTCGGGCGGGAGGGGTGTCGAATGACCTGGCGCAGGCATTGTTAATGTCAAACTTGCAGAAACACAAGGCGAGACGATGGGCGTGAATAACTGTTACCGCGCTTGTAGTAAATAGCTCAAGCCCCGTGCTTAACGGACATGGTCTTCGAAATTGAGGCTTGGTTCTACGCCAAAAAAGCAAATTGGATTCAAACATAGAAACCTACCCACAAAACAGTAATTGCCAAGGTAACAGCAGCGGACGGCGGCCACACAAGAAATTCAATCCTCGCGCAGCATGGAAACGGTATCCGGAGCGAAATTAATTGAGAGACCTGATAGATTATAAGCCGCACTTCGGAAATGGTAGTGTGCTGATGGGAGTCCAAAACATACCTGGTAGTATGCATATGTTTCAATATAGCTTGGTTAGGATGACCGCAACTGATCCCGTTTAGCCTTGACACCAAATCGACATGTCTTTGTACCGGACACTAACTTGTGTGAATTGCCACCTTCCCGCAACGCGTCTTCAGTGAGCTTCAAAATAATGCTCTGACGACGCTGCCTGCCGGCCTTTTCGAAGCTGTGGGTTCGGGTACTTCACTGACCAGTGTGTGAGTGCCTCTACGCTTTTATCCAGCCTGATCATGAGTGCACTTCAAACATTGACGGGCGATATATTGGTTTCTGCCTTTGAGTTGTTACTAGTATGAACGCTTGTCGACCTATCATATTACCGATGGTCCAGTCGCCTGCGATGTGAAGACATACAGTGCAGGTCAAAGGCGAACATGGTTCGTCTAGGTTTGGTTCCACGCTTTACATGGATAGAGGAAATGATCGTCGGTGAGAGCCCTACCGTGCGTATTCGTTGAAGACGTAAACCATTCCAGTCACAACAGCATGTCAGTGCTCGGCTTGTCCTCCGCACAATTCAGTTAATTATCCCCTCCCTTCGCTGTGTGTGCGAACCGTCTTCGTCTCTTCCAGGGATCTTGAAGGAAACACGGGCCTCCAATGCGTGCCCACCGTGTAAGTGGTCTTGGTGATGTACGTGCCTACGGGTGGCATTCGGGGAACTTCACTGACCCCCCTGCCGCTCATAGCTCGAACGAGACCTGAATATGTCGTACTGGCCGATGTGCGTAGAAAATACTAACGCCAGACGGGGAGTTTTCGCTTGCCTACCCTTTCCTGGTCGTTTACCTGGTGCCGAAATTATTAAACATGGACAGCTCGTGTGTATAAAACTTCAGCGCTGAAGATACTACGCCGTACATGCATGCATCCAGGGGCGCCTGATACAAGCCCCATCGTTTTCGCCGGGACCAAAGCGAAGGCAGGAGTATCACGTCTGCCGCGTTTCATATTTAACGGCTGAGGCCACTCGCTCAAATAACTACCCTATTTACTCGCAAGCCTTGATCATGTGTCCGGCTCTTTTTCTTGCATTGTTGACCGCCATTTTAATCATTTCTTGCGCCGCGCCCACCGATAAAATAAGCATTTGGCTTTGAGTATTGCACAGAGAGGCTTGTGAAGGGGGGCTAACACATTCGGTGAACATGGAGGCATATCTCATTATCGTACCGTCTGAGTTGTCGTCGGCTGTGTGTATCGAAGGCAAAGCGTAGATACGGCCAGCGTCGTGTTCATTGGCATAATTTACTTACAATTTCGATGGTCCCGTGTGAAACCAATTACAACCCTTTACCCCCCCCCCGAGGAGTATATTATATGTTTATAGATTGGGTTGGCGTCGGTTGGCAACGACGCTGTAAAACACGCCTCTCCTGCGTGAGCTAGACAACTAGGGTACCGTTTTTGTTTTTTTTGGCGGTCACTTAAGCTGGCGGTCTTGTTAGATCATTTGTGCGGGGTGGAGAACCTTGCCCCGCACAAGGGGAATGATCGTATCACGTAGTGTGTATATGGTAAGGCACCAGAGGCAGATACATAGTAATACCCATTGCTGTCTCTGGAGTGCCACACCAGAAATTAAATTAATCTCATGAAGCTGTCGTCCATATGCAAGTCCGCCTCAGAGCGGTTCTTAGCAGGATGCAGCTCACCCTCCATGCGACTCGCCCAATACCTCACGGCGCTTCGCGCTTGGTGCAAGCAATGTCTCCTGGTTGGTGAAAACCCAACGTGCTCCGTCCCGGCATTTTAGGGATGCGAGGGTCCATGGTCATACGACTACGGCCATGCATGAAAATGAAGTACACCCCCCCCCCCCCCCCCCCAAACGTACCGGTGTGTGAAACAGCTTTCCCAGCACCCTGGCGTTGCCTGCCACCTCTGGCTTGTGCGGTAAGTACCGACGGGGTCCAGGGGGAATCATTGATATCATCCCATACTTGATTGTTTTTGTGGACAAGGCTTTGCAACGGGACTTTGATGGAATGGCTCGCTTGGGAGAGGGTGTGAAGAACACTATTGACGGTGAATTTTGAAAGATGGAGTTTATACGAGTTAAAAACCTACGAATGAGTTCACTCGACGAGTCCGATATGAGGCCAACGACATCACGACGCGAGGCTGTAAGATCGGATAGCTCTCGCTTGGAAGTCGTGCAGAAGGGAGTATTTAGTGGTCGTCAAATCGACTTCGTTGATGGATGGTAGATGACAGGTTGATGTTGCTGTCGTTGTTGTTATGTGTGGTGTTATCGTTGTCAGTTTTTGTCCGTTGTCCCAAATGCTATTCCGTGGTCACGAACAGGCTGCAATACGACGATAATCAGCCAGATTTAAAGGAGACCCCTACAAAACGGCAGGCAGCAGTAGCAGAACAGCATCAAACGCAGCAGCAGCAGCAATACAGCAGCAGCAGCAGTCGCAGCCGTCAGCCTTAGCCTCAACGTGCCACCACGTACAGGTGTAGCCTCTTGGTGGCGTCCAGCCCTTGTGCCGTGTTGCTATTCGAAATTGAGGTGGATACATGGGACGCCTTGCAACTGTTGTTGGCATCAATTCAACGTAATCCTCGACATTGTTGCAGAGACGGCCCAATAGGAAGCATTCCAGTAAGACCAGTGCATATACTTCAGGCACACTTGAAACGCCACACCGACGGTCTGGCGCTCTCTTCTTAGTGCGGTTAATAAGTGCTGATGTCAAACTGAGGGGTTTGTGTACATGCCAAGAACGGTATGCCTATTTGGTGGACGCCCGACCGTTCAGAAAACCCGTTTCATCTATCTCGAAAGGATAACTTTTTTTTTGGCGGCGTCAAAATTAGAAACTGGAAACGGTATTCCCTCGTAATCAGCTTCATCTGCACCTTGTACATGTGTACAACGTGGCCAGATGTAAGGCACTAGTGATGGGCGAAACTAACCTTAAGCTGCTCCTAACCTACAGTACTGCTTGTATATAACTTCGAATGTCCTCTGGTTCCTGCTTAACGCGCCTCCTCCGAACAGGATGCACCCCAACCGAAGCGGTTTCGTGCGACGCCGGTCAGAAATGTGCTGCGGGGGCCGTCGGCTATACCTGCGTTGCTGCTGTCGGTAAGAAATCATTCGCTGAATAATGAAGGGCTGCCGCAGATGGGGAACACCTTGTACACATCAGAACGAGCTAAATACATCGTTCTCCAGCATTATCAAAAAAGTTTAAGGCATCTACAGTAGCAGAGTCGTTGTTTGTAGTAGAGGCCTCGACCCACAGTACATTAAGAAATCGCTCGCTGTGCAAGCAACCAAGCGCCGTTTACCGCCGACGAACGTGCGAACAGCCCAGTCGGGCGCCAATCTAAAACCGACGTGCCATGCAGCTGCCGAGTTTCTTCACAGCTCACAAACGTAAGTACCAAGTATGGCACGTGTATGTACCGGTATATTACGAGGTGTTCCGACACCATATGTACGGGGTTCAAGGGTTTGCTATTCCTCCTTCCTCAATTTGCAATGGCTTGCTGCTGCACGTTTCGTACGACTCGTGCGAAATAGTTTGCGCACATTCTGGTCATTATGAAGGGGATTTAGCTACCCGGCGCATGTGTCCCCGACACTCGCTGACTCCCCTTGCTTTGACTGCATTGGTAGTAAATACGTGGCAGGCATGGATTCGATCCAGTCTCTCATTACATTTTTCCATATCGGAGACACGAAGGAGTCCATGTATGCGTGAGACGACAAATCTAGGGCCCTGATGAAGAAGTGAGGAAACGCCTATTTCACTAACCGACACAAAAAAAAGGAGCTGGAGGTATGATATTCACTAACAATACTTCGTAGCGTCTGCCCACGTATCTTCCACACTCAATTGGTGTGACGCGCCGGGCCCGGAAGGGACCACCGATATTGGCTCACGGTCGAACGGTATAAACGGCACACGCACAACATCGCAGACCCCCCAGTTTCCGCAATACATCGTCGTGAAATAGAGGTACCTTCCCAAGGCACATGGAACGACTCGGGGAGAAAATTACATGCTGAATATATCGGAATTTGCAGACCGATACACAAATATGGTCTACACCGAGTACACCCTGCTGCGTACATAGCCCGATTGAGCCAGATCGTATGATGCCTGCCCCCTTTCACTCGTACCCCCAATATCGCCTCCAAACGCGCTGTTTATGACACATCTAAAACTTTGACGTTACAGCGTATCCCAGCCACTGTCGAAGCAGGCTGGGCGTTACGTAATTTCCCATACAGGCTCTTATTATCGTAAACAACACTATCGTATGGTGCAGTGTCTGCTACGTGCTGCATCAGGTATAACATCCGGTTCTTGGAGTCGATAATGTCTTTCCGGATTAGAATGAGGATGTAGTTTTCATTTGTACCAGACGCCCTTCCCACACAGACCAAGGGCTTCACTGTACCATGTACCAGACGCGTGCTACCACAGCGGGGAGCACCTTTTGGCTTAAATACGTTATGTTCTGGATGATGAAAGGGCCTTAAAAGGCTCCTTCATGCAAGTTCGGTGGTCCTTCATTCTTGTGTTGGAATATGTTTCACGATGTAAGGTATGGTTCATCGGATAGCAGTGTTGGTGTTCTAAACACAATTTTTGGGGTGACTTCCTAATAGTATAGAGCTCCTCAAGTCACCACCCTTAGAAGGAAAAAACATGGAGCACCTATACCGTAGCATGTGTCAACCCCAGTATTTTGTTACAGCTAAACTCAAGGAGTATCGATGGTCCACGAAATTGGTATTTGTGGGGGCCGGCGTACGATTATCTGTAGGTATCCTTTGAGTTGCTGGCCTTTATGGTACTTAGTGGACCTACAGTATCACCTGTGCCCAATGCTAGCATTTTATAGTTCAGTGATGTACTTGTGCAGTAGAAATACAACTCTAAGCAATACAACTAAACAGGTTCGATTAACGTTGTCGTCGGAACAGCCATCCTCAAATTGGAAAGTCGGCTGTGTTACGATGGTCACCCGGTACTTGACGGCATTTGTTTGCAGGTAGTGCGAGTCGTTAGCCCAAGGTCGCGAGACAGAGATTACCGGGATTACGCGAAGGCCCGCTTCCGTTTCCGAGGACGGTCTCACAACGCCCTGGGCCGGCTACAGCCAACACAAACAATCGCTGTTAGTCCTTTGTATCGGCGTTTGTAATGTCGTTCCAATTATAGTATTTCTCGCGTTACCGTTTTTTTGGGCGACGTTCACACAACGGAGGCGTTGTACTAGTATCCATTAAGGCGTCGGACGTGTGTACACCCATTAGTACGTTTCACCTCGCCTGCACGCTGGTTTGTGGTTGGTGTAGACGATAGGGACAGGCAACCACATTGTCCACTCCCTTGCTGCTTCGTCTAGGATCTGTGTCTGTGTCCAAGTCGCATGAGGCCCAGACGGCTCCGGCAGGTGTAGTGATGTAGGCGTCGATGCAAGAGTCACCACTGCACAACTAGGACGAATACACTTAAATGTAATCATTGAATACACTCCGTTCCTTATGTTGTCGTCCCGGCTGTGTTTGACCGCTGTTGTTTCCAATATCGGTCGTTGATCTCATACAGCTTGTACAGACGACATGGCATGCGACAGTGGCGAATTTTGCTGCCCATTGACGAACTTCTGCGAAGTCGGCACCTTGTCAGGCGCCGGTGCCTGCGGTGAGAGCGGCGAATGTGAAAAACGCTCTTCGGGTCATAGGCAGTCTTTTTGTCAATGACAAGATGGACTGGGGGATCTTGTTATTTTTTCAGCTGGCGATGCCTTTGTTTGACACGACACTGATCCGATGCGGTTGGTGGCGTTGAGGATCGTGCCTCACAGTTGAAGCCGTCCTCTACCATACTCGACACAGACTGCTGGACAGCAACACGAATACATAAACATGAATAGTGTGGAGGCATCGGCTGATGAGTAAGATATGGATGAGCATGCAACTCATATGATCCTCGTATTGACAGTTGCAAAATGCTGATTTCGACTCTACCCTATCAATCGCTCGCGCCAAGGTGATCCGCACATGACTGGCTTCCGCGGCCAGAAGTTCGATTTCACGGGCGTAGACAATGGGTGGTATGCTGTCGTCTCGGACCTTCCGCACGTGCACCTCAACATGCGCGTCACCTCTCCCGTCCCTTCCGTACCTGAGATAACGTACATTACCGGGATCTCCATCGTCACCAAGGACGCCGACGGCTTCAACCACAGCATTGTCATCTCCGTTGCCGACCCGCACAACCTGGAGAGTTCTTGCCCGGTCGGAACGCCCCCCTGCCTCGCCGACGGGGCCTTGCACGTGGTAGTCAACGGTGACGAGGTCCTCATTTCGCCCGGCGAGGTTACGGTGGCCCCAGGCGTTGCGATTGCCGCAGTCAACCTTCCCGGTGCGTGCCGGAGCTTTGGGTTCGAGAAGTACTGGGAGGCGAAGAAGCTTGAGCGTCTTTCTCAGCCCGGTCGAAGGCTCAGTTTGACAAACACAATGCAGCACATGTCCGACTGGATTATCTCTGACCCCACGGCGACCAACAAAATGGAATGCGAGGCGTACGTGGCCAGCGCTACGGCCGTTGGTGGTGTTGGCTTGTTCGCCAAACAATCTGAACACGCCTCGTTTCAGATCATGACGCCGGCAGCCATAATTCGCTTGAGCCATGGTCGGCTGCACCAGCTCCCCATGCGCGATCCCTCCGACCAGTTCGACCTCCCGGACCACCTGACATGGCAAATGAACATGGCTATCGACCACTCCGAGATGAGCCTCGACGCCACGGGCATCCTCGGCGAGACGCTGGTGCCTACTGTGGACCATACTGGTGCCCCCATCATGAACGGTATGGAGGCCATTCGCGGACAGCAGGAAGACTGTGAGTACGGCGACCGACACATTTGGGAGGGTAGTGTTTGTTCGTTTGTTCACTCCCGTACGAGACCGATATGCACATTTATTTTGTCTCCATCCAGATGTACCAACAGTATAATTTTACCAAATAAAGTTTGAAAAGGGATTGAAATGGGTTTATCAGTCTCCATGGCGGGTAGACCATATTTGTCATTAGGCACTTCGTCCGAAAGAACCACGAAACGACGCTTGGTACGAGGTGCAGCTATATAACCTGCTTGGCCATCTCATGTAGCACACACCGAATGTGAAAGTTATGAGTACCGGGGCATTGTCAGTAGTCTGCACACGTTGATACACCAATACTTCTTGTGAGACATGCCATGCTGCCGCCACACATTGACAGCATTTCCAGTGGGCAATACGCTGGCATACTGCTGCGACTGTCGACTTGTGGTGTATGTGGGGCATCCTTAGGTGGTGTGGAGGTGTATGTTACCGCTTCTCTGCGTGCCCCCCACAGATCTGTAATGATATCTGCAGGAAGAAGCATACCCACCTAACGAAGAACGGCCACCTGTATCGTACGTGATCGCATGCGTACTATGGAGGCATTTCCCTGTAATAGCGGGGTGGTTAGTACTGTGAACACGCCAAGAGGATCGCGACTTTGTATGTACTGATATCTACCTTATAGGTATTGCTGCTACTGTATCACAGAAAACTGTACTTGTCTGGCTAATTGCCAAGATAACACGGGCCGAAAATGACTTTCTTTTAGTGTGAGCATCGATATGAAGTTGGTCCTTGTGTAGGTGGAGGACATTGGCTTGGCTTTAGTTTGAGGATCGCAATTGACTTGGGATGAGTGTATGGGCTCCAATTGGCTTGGGATCTTGATCCGCATTCAATATTTATCATAATCTGCAGTGAGTATCAAAATTAAACCATGAATTGACGTGGCTTTTGTGTGGGGGTCGACAATTTGATGTCTGTATGAAATCGACTTGGTTTTTGTGTCGCCACATCAAACTTGCCTTGATTTTAGAGTTGGAGCTGAACCCGTCTAGAATTTTGTGTCGGGGTCGAACTTAAATTGGGTTTCGTGCAGGGGATCGACATGACGTGGTTGTTTGTGAGGGTGAAACTGTTTTTTGTTTTAGTCTGTTCATTCTTTTCACTGATTTTGGTTTTGTGTTCGAGTTGTCAAATCTCCGTTGGTTTGAGTGTCGTGATCGAAATTGACTTGAATTCCGGATTGGAGTACGAATGGTATTCGTTTGGTCAGCATGTCGGGGCATCGAAATTAAGAATAATACTGAGAGTGTTTTTCCTCGTTCTTCATGTGGTGTGCAATTACATAGTATATACTAGGCGAAACCCTACGTACACATAATCGATCGACATGCTAGCTATGATATACGACAATGATGCGTTCGTCCTGTTTACGACGCAGCGTGAGAAAGTTGAAAATGCTCACGTTCGTCCTGTAGGCTTATTCCCCAAACGTCCCATGGTTGATGTTATGTGACTCCCTCCAACGACTCACTGCTGTGAGTCCTAACGAGCCGCTGATAAAGGCGGGTAGTTCTTTGCCACATCGCAACTTCGGCGTTTTGTTTCGCTCCGTAACTGATGAACACATTTGCAAAGGCGCTCAGGAGGTGGGCTCTCTTCGTTTCTCTTACACATCCTGTTGGCCTCGTCGATTTTCAACATTATAACACGCAATACAGCGTAAATGTTCATGGAAAAACAAGTTATTGATTGATGTTAAATATTACAGGGGTCCGAATGAAAGTTAGGCCCCTATTTTTCTCAGAACTTTATTCTGGATCTTTTGTTTTTCGGTGGCAACCAAACAATACCGAAGAGCTCATAATAAATAATCATATATCTACCAGCTCTACAAGATAAGCAGGGGTCCTGGTATAAGCCTGCCGGGCTCCCGATGACGGCACTGACTTGGCGGTGCTAGCGAGACCACCCCCGGCTCCGCCGCCCATTTGTCGAGAAAGAAAAGTGCTGGCGGTGAGGCTTGTCGTTTCGAGCTGCATAAAATCTGCAAATCGTCGGTCCCAGCTCCGTTCAATGTTTTCAGCACCGCCGTCCGCCGTCGTTGGTTGCTGCCCATCTCAAGAGCCAAGGGCAACTTTGTCCGTGTTTGCGGTTTTGTTTCGAGGCGTTCATCGAGGAAGGTATGTCGTGATACGTACTCGTTCTTATCAGATTCGCGTGGAATCGCGGACGATTATGCAACCCCAGGTAGATATGCCGCAATTCCACGCGAATCTGATAAGAACGAGTGTGTATCACGACACGCCTTCCTCGATGAACGCCACGGAACAAAAACGCAAAAACGGACAAAGTTGCCCTTGGGTCTTGGGATGGGCAGCAACCAACTTTTAGCTGCGCGCGACGTCGGACGGCGGTGCTGAAAAAATTGCTGGAGAACGGAGCTGGGACCGACGATTTGCAGATTTTGTGCAGCTCGAAACGACAAGCCTCACCGCCAGATCGAAACACTTTTCTTTCTCGACAAATGGGCGGTGGAGCCGGGGATGGTCTCGCTAGCACCGCCAAGTCAGTGTGCCGTCGTTGGAAGCCCGGCAGGCCTATACCAGGACCTCTGCTTATCTTGTAGAGCTGGTACTGTAGATATATTATTATTTTTGATGAGCTCTTCGGTATATTTTGGTTGCCACCGAAAAACAAAAGATCTACTGTACAATAATATTCCGAGAAAAATAGAGGCCTAACTTTCATGCGGACCCCTGTACGTTTGTTTAGCTACACTTTGTGCACAGACTACAGGCAAAAACACACGCACTCTTCACTGCTACAACTGCACGAATCGTATTCTGAAAATATACTTACGTATCTCCCTACTTATCTGTAGCAGGCGGTATTGCCGATATCTGCTTTCCACAATGAGTACCTTCCGTCGTTTCTTCAGAATGCCGAAAAGGTTGAACGTAAGATGGTCGTCCCACCCCTGTACAGAGCGAACGCTATTTCACGTAAGGGGCCCCACTGGTCATTGTTCAGTGTATGCACCTACACACAAACTAGTTTTGACAAAGTTGTCCGCTTCCCGCCCGCCCCATCTATGTTCCCGTCCGTGCCCACAAACAGATCGCGTGAGTGGCCCGCTGGGGCTCGTCTTTCCCCAGGGCAAGCGTCACGAGTAGACCTACAAGCTCTTTTCCTTCGCACCGGGTATAAATGTAGCCTATAGCGGAGATTTCACGAACGATTACCGATCAACTTCGGTCAAATGGACATATTCATTAATTCGTGGTTTCCTGCTTATATGCTTCATGTGTCTTCATGCGCAAGCGAGGCTACCGGAGAAATATCAACTTGCACATTAACTGTATGCTTATTCACGTGGTGCAGTGTCCAGGGGTAGTAGGTGCTCATCCATCGAAAAAAACTCCCAAGAAAGCAGGACATGATCGCTGCATACGAGGAGTATATGCAAGGTCCGTATGAGTGCCAAAGTTCGCCGCAGGGCCCCAGTATCAGAGACGAGGCAGTCAAAATGGGTACCACAATGAGCAGGAATACACTGTTGAGGAGCGAATGCAACGCGAGAGATATGCCGAAGGAATGGCGTTGATGCGGTGGGCTGGGCAAGTTTACGGCAGAATCGTGTCCTGACTGAAGGGGCCCCTCGCCAAGGAACAACGCCATACATTTGTACGAGTAGGCCCATTTCGATATTACAATCGTGCCTTTACACTTAACACGCGTACAATATGCTTGCCCGTCGAGTTGAGGGTATCATATACAACAAGCCCAGGTGCTTGGGCAAGGCCTAGAGGTTTTCAAGCGCGGAGGCTCAGAAAGTTAAGGTGCACCGTGGCATAGACACAATCGAAATGGAGTTTCCCCCCGACGTGGCATCCATCGGTTGTTGTGCGAGGTCGAACGTTCTCCTTCGTTGTGATCATATTTACCCGGACGATACTACATATTAATGGAGGTGAGCAACGTTTGAGGGAAACGCTGTGTGCAATACATGTTTTGTATGGTCTATATGAGTGACGAAGGAGGCGGAACTCGGTGGGATCGCGCACGTAGGGCACGGCGGCGATAAAACGCAGGGAGGTGGTGGAGCACAGGGTCGGCGACGGGCAGTGGACCCAACGAGTGCAGACCGCTTCCCTCGACGATTTAGAACCACGAGCCGAAGCGAACCCCTTCAACAGTCTAGGGGCCCACCCTCTGTTGTTATTATAGAGGTATCAGCTTGCCGACGTTATCGGATGTGGGATGCAGAGACATTGACGATACCACAACAGGTTTCGCTGACGGTGCCACATCGAAATTCTAAGTTACTGGGCGAAGCTACTCCTGTTTTGTGTTTTACCCGGAGCTTGACGAGCCCGACGAGTATTAACCAGACGTTGATGAAACTGTTCGGTCCGTTGTAGAACACGTGCTATGGTCGGGGAACCAGACTCATCCGGGCCTTAACAACGCAGTTCGACCGGTCGCGAGACATACTGAACGCGGACGATAGTTAGTTTGAAGGGAACGTGGCATCCTGGTGTGTAATAAACTCACGAGGAGTGGCCCAACCGAGGTTCGTAGGGGTATAGATCGCAGAGGCCAGTTGGAGATACATCACACGTGGATGCACAGACTAAGCTAGCACGGGTACCAGCGGGAGGTTTACCTCTGACATAGGTGTGATATATACTGGTGCCTGTGTGTCGTTCTTCTTCTGGAATTCAGACATGCTCCGTTCTTTCGTTGACGCCAGCGGAGTGCATGTACGATATCCACCGTACTTCCCGAGACACATTTCATGTGGTGTCTCTGCAAATCATATTCACGGATCGCGATATCGGGTGTACCACGGTCAAGAAAGGATATCGAGAGGGCGACACGTTCGGGGGACAGGATTGGGAGTACTTCCGATCACTACGTATGCATATTGATGTATGGCATCACGTCCTTCCGGAGCGTGTCGCGAACGACGAGGTTGAGGTTGTTCGCGTACCGTCAGGGCAGCGTGCTGAGTTTACTTTAAACCATAGCACACAGAGGCGTTTCGTATTCACCGTACATTTGGCATGGACACCAGCAGTTTATAGTTTTGATATTTGTTTCATTTGTCCGGGGTATCTCGTGGTATATGATTGACTGTACCATGAATATTGGTAGGGTGTGAAATACGGTGTTTGGGGGTCCCATGGGCCTGCGTCCAGCGTAGCTAGTACGTAAACAGGGTATGCCCATGATCTCGATGAAAGGTGCCGTACACGCTGACTGTTGGTTAGCTGCGCAACAACGTGCAGAGCACCCATTGATTAGTACCCATATCACTTTTATATACTCAGATTCAGTACAGTAGTTCATTTCGTATTTTGTACCGCCGCGTTGAGGTATCTAGGTATGTTGCTACACTTCCAAGTTTATTTGTTTTTATGTTTTTGACGACGTGCTGCTGTTCCGCGTCTAATATTGACTGATATATAGCAAGGGGAGGGGATTGTTTCTGGGCAATGCATTATGCATGTGAAGACTGTATCTTGAATATGTTTGAACGTATTACTAGCATAGTCTATTTGGTTTTTCGAGTTTTCTCTTAGTTTTACGTGTCGCTATATTTGACAAGCGCATATTGATATTGACATTGAACTACTTGGTATTGAGATTGCCTACTTTGGAATTTATTTCGAATAGCATTCGCAATTTTCCGTTGAAGCTGGTACGTTGTGACAACACCTTGGCACAAGTCACCTCGTGCACCGAATAGGGAGGATGTCTGTCTCCATAACTTTGCGGTTTATGTTGTGTTACGAGGTATCATTGTGTTCTGCGACGTATCGCCCGATGCATCCGCAGCTGGGTGAGTGGTCCGCACGGAGAAGTCTGTCATACAATTGCCCGGTTCATGTGTGCCTAAATACCGTGGTTCAAACGTGAGGGTTGGGTACATATTTAAATCCTCAACAACAAAGCGGCAGGCGACGCAATCGTAAGTGAAACGGGTTGAACACATGCTTGATCTTCAATAACAAAGCGCCAGGGCGACGCAATCGTAAGGGACACGTCGCCACAGCGATCCGTTCGCACATTTTCCTTTTCGTTCGACGCCTGGCAGAGCAGCCGCTGTGACGAAACCAAAAATTCCTCGTTTACGGAAAACACCTGATATGTCGTACCTAGCTGGTACTAACGTGCAGAGGGGCTAAGAGGATGAGAGGGCACGGGTTAGATAGGCACCCCTCGCGGCAATCTACGATATAATAAGGGGACCGCACTTAACAAATAACCCAATGTTTTCAAGTATATTGACGGCATAAAAAGACGGGTTCAGCATATAGCAGTCGACCAACAACCAACATACCATAGCTTCGTCACGGTACATAGGGTCGAAGCCATATCTCCTGAGTTCTCACAACAGGGAGTCCTTATCTCATCCAATATTCGACTTCGAATAACACGACTTTGAAGTTTGTAGTTTCACAACCCGACCGACATTTCTTGCCAGCTGCAGCAGGTACCGTATTCCTTAAACGAAAGCTAGTACAGCGTTACTCGGAATGTTTCGCTCGAGGAGCTCAACCACTCATGAACCATTCCTGTTAAAAGTGCTACCCTGAGCTCGGCATTACTCACCTCGTGTCTAATTGACGCGGCCCAGACGAACAAATAATATACGCGATGTCACATATAATGCCTACTTGCTTGTATACCACACAGATCACACGTTAGTGCATGCTATCGTACGGTGCACGCTAGAATACTCGCTTTGTACAGGCCTGGATCCCGGAACGGTCATTCTTCGAGAGGAAAACATTCTACGCTCTCGATGTACAGTACGTGCTACCTACTCGAAGCAGGCCTCCGGGTTTGGCCTAAATAAGTGTGACCGCCACCGCTGCTGACTCCGTGTTCCACTGCCTGCCATACCGTCAAAAACTCACGTTCAAGCATTATTTCAAGCGCAAATCGCTCATCGAGTAGGACCCAAGCACGATCGACCGAGGTAGCATCAACAGCAGTATATTTCCGCGGGAAGGCCTTGCCCTGAGGATGGCGCAGTTCTGCTCGACGAGAACCCTGAAATGGCAGTCTTGAAGCGTCTACCCCTGTGCCTATCACGCCATAAAACCCTTCGCCCACCTCTGACCACGGCGCAGCATGATGTACAGCTTCACGAGTGTTATATCAAGGGCCGGAGGCTCTGAGTTGCAAAATACAGGACCTGGTGGGCATTCCCGCGACACCAACGCCGAGGTCAGGTCACCACTCCGCATCAAGCGTAGCTACGTCGTCTGATGCACGTGACGCGGTGTTAGCGGCCTTAGTCGTTGCTCTGTCCTGCTGCATACGCTGCATTCTCTGGGAAACCCAGGGTTCGATGCCCGCATCTGCTTCACGGGCTTCGAGTTTGACGAGATTATCGTCGGTGCCGCCCGTTGTCATGGCAAGTCCCACGTTTTCAAACAGGCGGCAACAAGAGAACTGGTGCGATATAGACATGTGCGGCAGCACCACGGACCAACTGCCCTCGGTCAGACCGTACCATCAGAACTAGACTTCTTTGCTTCGTCACCCAATTTTACACGCGGTCGCCCTTCTAGAACCAACTATAAAGAGACTTACGTATGCACCCCCAATTCCTCCAGTCGGCCGTACCTTGCATCGACCGTCTGCATGTCATCCGTGCACCGCGTTGGCAGCACGTAGTTTAGAGTGTTGGATTCCTCCAAGATTTCGTATGTTGAATCGTTATGTCGTCTGCCCGCGCACATTGTACACGATGGGCATAAAATCCTCCTCGAGCTTCACGCTGGAGGCTCCTGCGACGGCGGCTTGGAAAGGTTTCCCAACCCACTGGTTGAGGTAGTTGCCGTCCGCTCAGGCGTAGCCCTGGATTAAGACTCCCACGTCCAGATGGTACTCCACTCGTGCAACCAATCCAACAAAGCCCAACAGGGCGCACAACGCAAGCCTATGTCATGAATGATACGCCGACATCAGACGTCGACCGTTTTACTCTAGACTTGGACGACTGGCCTATCGAACACTTCGACGAAGTTCGTTGTCGACCCCCAACTCCTCCCCTGTCGAGCCCCATCCTTAGCTCTTCCTACCGAACGACCGCTCTCAGATAGAACAGTGGGCAACACCTCAACTGCCGCCTACGGGATCACGGCGCAGTGACGTGTCGGATCTCGTTTACCAACGAGATTAGTCTTCTCAACCCCCGCCGGGACGAGCTCACCGACCAAGGCAACGTTTTAAAACACTGGCAACAACGTATGCTCCCATACCGCCGGGGACAACACGAGCCCCATGTTCAGCGCAGCTCGAATTGGACTGCAGGTCCTCCATGGAGCATCAACTCCTCAATGAACTAACATTTCCGGTAAACATCGTGGCAGCCGTTTACCCCCGCACACCCACTTCTTCATTCGTCCCGCACACCCTCCTCTTCGTTCGTCACTGTTACTGGCCTCTGAAATCTAGACTTGTACTTCTCCATCCTCATCAACTCCAACTAGCGTTAACCAGGCTCCTAGCTCACCGACTGACCAGCCGATAGTGACGACTGATTCGATATCTCAACAGCAGACCTGCATGCAGTCGTACCGTGTATCTTCAGAGCTTCTGGGTTGCTTACTTGGACCAGAACGTCTGACTCTGTCTTCCTCCCCGACCATTTTCACTCACTTAGCCCCTCCCCACCCCATCGTCAACAATAAAGCACTCGACCAATGGTTGGTTCCCTCATTCCAGTGTTTGGTTCGCGGGGTGGGCAGGAAAGGTTGGGCCTCTAATCCCTCGCACGCTTCCCCCCTCCGTGTCCCCTGTCGATACGCGCTACCGCTTCATGCCCGCTGTTGCCAAAACGTCTGCAGAACTAGCCAATATTGTGGCCTGCACGATAACAACGGCCCACAGCAACATCCACTCCGTCGCCGCTCCACCGCTCTTACTCTAAGGGCATCGAGCACCATAACTTCTCCGTCTCGTGTCCAACATTTTCATCCGCTCGCGTCCTCCGGCATCCGGCGAGCGCGCGAACCCAAAGCACACACCTTAACCTCCAGAGACCCTGGGCTCGCATCTGACCACCCCGTACTGACAACACCACTCTTTCCGGGCTCAAAGGGCAGCTTGCCCGCGAGGTCTATCGCGGAAACGTAGTTAACGTCAACAAGAATGTTCGAGGAGCCACCTGTACCCACCACCGACACGCCGGTTGCGGATACCGCATAATCGACCGAGCTTCTCCCCCCGTTCTTTGAGCACGGAAACTACCTTTAACAGGAACTCCAAGCTCACCCGGTCACAGACTTCCCGCTGGCACCGACACCCCTCCGAGACCTCGACACCACTGAGCACCCCCCCCCACGCCCTCGTCAATCGAAGCCGCCCTAACCAAGGCTTGCCCGAAAACGTCCGACACCACTCCCCTTGCTCCCTCCCTCTCCCCCCGACCTTACCCCCCGCCCTAGTACGCTTCGTCTGGTATACTAGGTCCCTCTTTTCTCAGTTGTATATTTCGACAATCACCGTCTACAACAAGCACTTCCACTGAGCGGAACAATACATGATGATGGACGAGGCCAACATGTTGTCGACACAGTCGCTCTCCGCAACAGTATCGCCTCTCCGGACCCAGACCAACTAAAGTACATCGAACGCTTCCTTTCAAATTACACACAGAGGCAATGGGTTCAATAAACATAGCTACGACATCGCTTTGAAAGGAAACCTCGCCAGAGTGTCGGCATCTCGCTTGCTTCAACAACCTCGTGGACACCGGCGACAAATTCCTCGCAGAAACCAGCGCTCACGACCTCATCTGGGGTATCTACTTCAAGACCGACGACATGCGAGCACTACCACCCTAGCGCTCGCCGACAACTCAACCTCCTCGGTGACATCCTCATGAAGATTCGTAGAAAACTTGACCTCCTTCCCTCCCTGCACCACCCGCGTATTTTTCTTCGCCAATGGGATTCACGAGATCAACTCTACCGCAGCATCCCCAACAGTGACGTCTACACTGAATTGACGCCTGCTTCATTCGATTCCCGAAGCAACGCCGGCGTGTGTGTCAGTGTCCGCCATCTCACACGCAATTGATGCTCTCCTTAGCCTCCCTCCACTCCTCGCTGATTATAGAACTGGCCTCTCGAGCGGTACCATAACCGTCGACGACGACTCATTCACCACCACTATCAAAGTACACCGCGGACGCTCTGTATCCTACCGCGACGGGGTCATAGCCCTTGTCGGCACCGGCTCCCCACAAATCTTCAGCCTCTGCAGAAGCCTGAAGCCGTATAACGAAACTAATTACGTCGTCGGACACACGCGAACGACATGCACCTCTTCGTTCCTGTGGAGGTTTCCGAAACCCCGCCCCTCTCCTCTTCTCGATTTTCGTACACCTTAGTATACGCTTCTTTTGCGGCACTGATCCCACCGTGGAACTACCGTGAAGGCGTGCACCGTGTAACACGGTACTTTTCAACACCCCATTGGTCTGGGACGAGACAACTGGATGCCCTTCTTGACGCGCACATACCCGACCCTGCCCCGCCAGCCACCTCAAACGACGTTCGGCGTACGTTCGCGGACTACCCCCTGCACCGATGCCTTTCCCACCCTTGTACACGACAACCGCTTAACAACCGCCACCTTGCATGTCGAGTTCGCCAGAATTAATGCCGTTTTTCTTTCCTCTACGCCGTTTCTCGTGCGGGTCAACCTGGTTCGCTCCTCGGGTATTCCAGATTTCACCTGTCCCTACTTGGTCGACATGCGCCCACCCAACCGACTTACCTCCGAAATCGTTACCGAAATCTACGAAACTATACCCCTCTCGGGATTTTCATATCTGGAACCACGTGACCTTGTTGGTACTTCCCATTCTCCACCAACACGGAACCACTTCCTAACCACTACTCCACGGACATCCATCCATGCCTCGCACGACATTACCCTCGTGGCCAACGTTGGACGACCCCTACAGACTCGCGTACAATACGAACAGACACCCTGCCCCGATCTGCTGGAACGCCTTGGCCCAAACGACAAGCATCATCACCGTCTGAGATCCACTTACTCTCCATTTACGCGATATCACGTTCGACGTCCCCGGTTCAGGTCGGTCTCCATTTGTCATCACAGCACCGGGCTACGTCCTCTGCGCATTCCCGTATGTTTTCTCAACGTACACACTTGACTTTGGCTCGTGCTCACTATATGGGCTTATGATATATGTCCTCCCGGACAGCGCTCCCATTGTTTCCCGTCCCTACGGCATCAACGTCAACCATCGTGGAGCAGGCGGGTGCTTAACACGAACAATGCACCTCTCTCAGTGCCATCCAGCACTTGCTCGACCTCTCCGTACGCCAGCCCTATGTCCATCATCTCGAAGAATAACGACATCATCCGGATAACGGTAGAGTACAACAAGCTTAACACTATCAGCTGCGTTAGCCAGCTTTCATTTCTCCGCGTCGGCGAGGTGCTCGATCCCCAAGGCAAAGGATGCATTTTCCGTCTGTTCGGCCTCGTGTCTTTGTTCAACCAAATCACCACCCACATGGATATCATAAACCCTTGACCGTCTTGTGCACACCCGCTCGACTATTAAAGTGGATCGTCATGCCTTAAAGTAGCAACGCCTCGCCCGGCTGGTTCGTCAAGATCGTCAGCGAGCTTTTCAAGGACCTCGATCATGCAACCGCGTACCTCGACGACGTCATCGTGGAACAACACCGACCCCGCCGCCCACATGACCGTCATCCGCTCCCTTTATGAACGCGTTCGGAAGCCCAACTTGAAACGTCACCCATCCGAAGCGAAGCTTGGCACCACCGACACCAAAGTTTTAACATGCATCATCTTTTACAACGTCACTGCCATAACTAAGATGCCCATGCCCGACAACACTAATCCAATTCGTTCACTCGTCACAGGCATTGGGTACTACCTTACATTCCTGATGCACCTATCGATCGGCTCCGTCCCATCCACGCACTGCTCAAGCAGGGTGTCAAGTTCGTCTTCACCCTGTAAAATTCAATCCATAGTCCGCCAGATTTTCAATGGACTCGCCACTTCCCCGGGGTTTAGTCTACCTGGACTGGAACTCATCGCCGACGACGTCCGTCCATTTCGGTTTTACTGCCACATCATCATGTATGTTTTTGCGAGCCTATAGCAGAACAAACCCGCTTGCTCCGTACGCCCGGGCGTCTTCATCAGTCGCAGCACCCTCGACAACGAACGATCCTGGGCCCTGCTCGACCTTGAAGCTGGTAACTTCGCCTGGGTCCTCGCACGCCTCCGCGGCCATCTCTGGTCTACCGAGTTCCTCGTCAACTCTGGCCACAAATAGCTTGAATATACCACGAAGGTCGGCGAACACAACGCGCCCGTCTAGCGTTGGCTGCAGTTGGTGTCTTGTGTATCGTACATGTGTTGGGATACTGGAGAGGCTCGACCGATAACAACGCCGGATTTTTTTCGCATCTCCACCCCCGAGCACAACCCCACCCCCAACGACTCCGACGACTTCCGATTTCACGGATCACGTATGCATATCGTGGACTCGACTCAGACGTGTGTCGCTTCCATCGGCGGTCCAGAACCTGCCGCCGAGTCGCCTCTCACCGTGTCTGCCGCTTCCCTCTCTGATCAGGACATCGCCGCCGGATCACCTCGAAGCCTTCCCCTCGCCCCCCTATTCGCCTTAGACCTTGCTGCTGTATCGAGTTGCAGCATTTCCCTCGGCCCCAGCCTTGCTCAACACCTCGCCGCCGAATCGCCACGCAGCCTACCTCTCGGGCCCTGTTTTGCTGAAGACTCCGGCACCAGGCCATCTCGCAACTTCACCCCCGGCTCTCTCCCTTCCCAAGGCTTCACCAACGACTTGTTTTGCAACCTCTCCGCTGGTCCACGCTATGATACATTCAAGATACCACCGTGGACTCACCTGTCGCTGTCCTATCGGTCATATCTCCACCCCCGACCACATCTCCACCCCCACTGGGGTCACTGACGCTCCTCTTTGCTTGGATTCGAGGCCACTCTCCGTCTCTCCATCGCCCATCTCAGGCGTTTCGGGTTCAATTACTCCTCGTCCCTCGTTGAGCCTCATTTGTTCACGAACTCCAGGCACTCCCACATAATTCGATTTTGGCCGTGCACATCGGGTACCTGGTTTTCAAGACATATAAGGGCTAGGGTTAGGGTTAGGGTTAGGGTTAGCTTCAGCCCCCCTTTCGTCACATGATAATTCTGAAAAGCGGGCCTCCACTCCAAGTCATGGGCAACCTGTTGGTGTCAGGAGCCGGATCGACCCGACGACTTTGCCATCACAAAACGTGCTTCTTACTAAAACCGTCTGTCCATGCCTCTGTTACCCATCCGTGTACAGTAGTGACGAAGTTCACCAATGAATGGACGTTTCTTAGGCGGCTGATTATGTTTAGTCAAATGTTCGACGGACGCCGCGAACTCCAATTGTTATTAGGCGAACCCATCTGGGTCTCTAGTTTGACTGCTACGCGGCCACAGCAGAGTGTAGATACCAAACAGGAGCTTCGGGGTGACCAAAAGTCTTGCTCCTGAGAAAAATCGTTTCGTGATGCAAACACACAGCAATGACTGCCCTCCCTTCCGTATCCTTCTGCCGCAACACCGCCGGACATACCCTAATGAACAAGCCACATGTGGGTCGGGTGTGGGTGTGAGCATAAGAACTCTTGACCTATGCCGTGTTGGTAAGAAGCTAGGGTACAAGGGTACGGCGGTGTTATAGTAACGTAAATAGTCCCGCTGCAGTAAGAAAGACGGGACATATTTGTTTCAAAATACTTGGGAGTACTCGTTTTTTCGTTTTGACTGAAGGGGGCCCCTTAGGACTATAGTTAGAAGCGCAACAACCGCAACCGAGACAATTGTCCAGGGAAAGCGGCCGCCTCATCACGCGTGGCATTTGTAGCCACCGGGCGCCTTTAGCGTACGAGTAGCGTTTGGAGCCCGGCACAGTTCCTCTGCGGCACATAGAATTGTGGGTGCTTTTACGGTACTATTGGCGCTGCGGCTACGACCAGCGATTATAACTATGGTCACCAGGCACCTTCAGCGTGGATTTTATCATTTAGCACAGTTTACTTGTGACACATGGCATCGTGCGTGCTAGGACGGTACTTCTCGTGGTGCGGTTACGGCCAGCTAAGGGCTGATATACAGTCGTTGCGCAGCAGGTAGAGGAGTACTGATGTCCTGCGTACGCTCTGAGCTGCTGCACAAAGTAGTGACATGCGCGTGACGGTACCGCTGCAATGCGGTTCCCGCAATATTGGAATTTTGACCGGCATGCACACTATCATTGCGAGACGAAATCGTGACAAACCGTTTTGACTGCAGGTACTTCTCGCGGTGCGGCCACGACCAGCCGAGGCAGAGTAGTATTGATGTCTTGCGTATGCACTGCGCTACTGCACGTGGTGGCATCGTCGTGACGGTCCCGCTATACCGCCGTTACCGCACTATTGGAGGACCTTCATCCGCACCACATTGCATAACGAAGTCGTGATATATGATTTAACCGCACTAAAATAGGACCCCGCACTATTTCGGGCCCGCGACTGCACAGAGATTTCATGTAGAGGACCAGATTCCTGCTGAAATATCGATACATCTACTGTTTTCTCTTCTACCTCTGTTATTTCTTTCTTTTTTGCCTGTCTTTCTCTGTGTTTCCTTCCCCTTCGCCGTTCTTAGACAGGTACCTTGCTTCGAGTAACGTCGCTCGTGCGTAAGCTATGTGTGTTTTACGACAGCGAGTCTGGTCTCCGTGCATCGAATATATTTTGTTATATTTTCTAATTCAGTTTGTTTACCTGTCTTTCCGTTTCTATGCCTCTAGTACGAATATCACAGACAGGTAGGTGTTGATTGTTTATATTTTCTAATATAGGCTTTTTATCAATAACGTTCCTCGTTCTCGGTAAGCTGTTCGGTGTTCTGCTCACTCGTTCATCCTCGCCCGCCGCCTACCGTGCCACACGCTTATCGAAATTTCGCTATCAATTTCCCACGTATCGCCGCTTCATACGTACCTATAATCTAATGCAGCCACCCTTTTTGCGCTGTGATCAATCCCTGCAATTCACAACAACAATCGTTCCGTGGTCCAGTTTCTCACTTCCGTACCATTCATTGTTGACACCGGTACTAATTTCATGCGTAGGCGTATGACAGATCCCATTGTGTGTGTCTCTGTTCTGTGCCTTTCTTCGTTGCACTCAGTACTCTTTTACACTTGCATTATTCGACATTATTTAGTTGGATTATGACAGATTAAGGCGTAGTCCCCCTCGTGCATCGTAGCGTTCGTTGTTGAATCTGTGAGCCGTATCATCTCATTTATTATGTTTCTGCCCCTCTCCCTCCATAGTCAAAACTCAGATCCGGGGTCACAAAGCAGGCTCTTCTCCCTCCTCCCCACTACGGTTCGTGCCTTGATTTCTATCACGCAGACGGTATATTTAGCATTCCTAACGCTCCTCGAGTTTGATCGAATTTTGCTAACTCACGCTCTCGCGTTCTGCTAGCCAAGTTATATTTTTTCAATAAAAAGTCTCTACATACATATCATATCTTACGAGCATGCGCTCGGGGTGGCTCGAACCCGCGACCTTGACTCCAACAGGGAAGAGATTCACCTGTCATTCCACCGGGGACGTATAGACACTGCTTGCTGTTATTGAATACGTGCTACCTCGTTCTGTTTCACTGATCGCTGTACTGCTACAGGATACTGCTGTATCTTATTCTTAGTATATCACTAGTATACCTCATGAGATTCGCCCAGCAAGTTCGTCCAGCGGCCGTGCCTCCTGCGTATGACGCCGTATTCGACGCACCGCCTGTGCCTGCCTTTTCTCGTACTCGCGCATTCTGCACGAGCGGGGGCGACGTTCTAAAGCTTGTGGAAGGTATGCAGGCCCCGCGCGACAGCCGGGACGGGGCGTCCAAGTGGAACCACAGCCCCAGCCCCGCCCCGGCCAGGACGGGTACCGCAAGGAAGAAGAGCTGCGCCGTGTGCCGGCTGAATCTGATGGGAAAATGCCATTTTTCAAACTGCAAGTTCGTGCACGCTTCTCCCTCGGTCGACTCCACCTCTCCTGTCGCTCTCCGCGACGGGGGTAGCTCGGCGGCGCCGGCTGAGGGGTCGCGGGGCAGTTCCGCGGCGCAGGCTGGTGGGTCGCGGGCCATAGTTCTGCGCCAGGACGGTGCTCGCGGGGGGGCCGGAAGTGGGGGCGGCACTGGTTCTGGATGAGGACACGGGCCCTTCCTGTCGGTTGGGCCAACACCGGGGGGGGAGGCTGCTGTGCAGGCCGTTGGAGCGGCGGCCGCGCTGGCCGTTGGTGGAGCGGCTACGAAGCCGGACGCCGGCGGTGGGGCGGGGGATCGGCCGGTCGCCCGCGGTGGAGCTGGGGGGTTGCGTGGGCGCGCGTTAGGAGCTCTGGTTGGCGATGGCGGCGTTGGGCGTGATCGAATTGCTGTGGCTCCGGGTTCGATCTCCTTCGGGGAGAAAGGTACGGGGGTTGGTGTGCTTGCGAATTGTTTGCCTGTTGACACGGTGTGCGTGAGAAGTGCGGTCGATGATGGGCGTTCGGGTGATTTGCGACTCAATACGGTAGCTGAGTGGCTTGCCGCGCGGGAGGTTGTGGTGCAGGCAGTGTCCGCGCGGGGTTCAGCGAGCCTCGATCGTGTTGCTTCAATAAGCTCATCCCTCCTGCGTCAATGCGAGGGCAGTGTTGCCCTGTTCATGTCCACGATCGGCTCTCCGTTGTTTTCTCCGCATATTCATGTTGACACCGTACAGCACTGGTTTGGTGACATCAAGCCATTTCCCTCTATTTCTCTGTTGCTTCGCGTGTTGGCGCCGGGCGCGCCGGTGGGTGTTGCGCAAGGGGGTGATTTGATCACAGAATTAGCTTATGGCAACCACTCCGACGTAGCGACGCACGCTTCTGATATTCACCAAACGATTTGCGCGGACGTTATGCACGGGCGGGCTCTGGTTTTTGATTTGCGATTCGCCACCGAGATTACGGGTCTTCGCATTTCACCGATGAGCGTCGTTCTCGAGCCCAAATTTAGGATTATTCACGATCTTACGTTTGCTCGGGCGGGCGACCGAACCAGCGTTAACGTGACACCGACTTTGATTCTGCACCACCGTGCGAGCTCGGTCACGTGCTCCGTGAGGTTTTGTTACGGGTGCTGTTTTTGCGACAGAAGCACGGTAGCAGCGCTCGAATTCCCCTGTGCCGTGTGGACGTCAAAGATGCTTTCCGGCAAGTTCCGATTGACCCGGCAGGCGCGCCGACGTTCGGATACGTGTTCGGTGCTCATGTTGTCGTGGATTTGCGATTGCAGTTTGGTTGGCGTAACAGCCCTGGGATTTGGGGGCTGATGGCATCTGCGCTAGAACATGCTCACACCCACTCTACGTTTCAGGGCGCAAACGTGTCCCAAAAAGGGGCTGCCGCCGTGGCGCACGTCGAACTCTTCCCGCCGCGTGGGGTTGGTGTCGTTGCTATCCCGGGTGACTGTGGGCCCGTCCCTGGTTCAGGGGGTACGACGGGGAGCAATGTTTTTGTGAGGTACTACGTAGACGATGGCATTCTCGTCGAGGTGCAATGGCTCCCGGACGGCCGCCGTTGTTTGCGCGCTGTACAGTCGCTGGCGTCGGACCATTTTCGCCTGTTGGGCGAACGTGGTGTCTCCGATCCACCCCTCTTGTCAGCAAAACAAATAACTAACTGGGACACACAGCTAGAGGTGTTGGGTTGGATTATTGACACTGAGGCGCTTACGGTCACGTTGCCGTCCCATAAGCGTCTCAAGTTGCGCACCGTACTTGCGGAGTGGCCCCAGTCTCGTACATCTGCTTCGGCGAAGCAGGTGTCGCAGTTGGTGGGTTTTCTCATGCGTGTTTCATTTGCTGTGCGTCCGGGGGGGTTCTTTGTGAACCGCTTGTTGGCTTCGGTCGGTATGCCGCGTATCGCCGCCGGAGCTGACTTTGCTGGTCGTATGGCCAATCCAGGGCGAAGTCTCGCCCTGGGACCCGAGTTCCACGCGGACCTCGAGTTTTGGCCGTGGTTCGTCGGGGAAGGATTGGACGCTCGTGGAGGAACTTTGTCGGCTGCGATGTATCATTTGCTTGAGCGCAACCCTCGACGTACTTTGTTTTCGGACGCGTCCGAAACCGCTGTCGGGGGGTTTTGCCTTGAGACTGGTGTATATTGGCGATACGAGCTTGACGCTGGGGAACGGTCTCGATTCTGCGGATCGAGTAAGTCCGTTGCAGACGAGAACGATATATCAATTAACGTTCTCGAACTGCTTGGCATGGTAGTCTCTGCTTGGGTGTTGGTGTCTCCGTGCGCCGAACGCCCTTCCGCGATGGGGGACTGTGTGCTGTTGCGCGGCGACAACGAAGCAGCCATTCAGTGGGTGCGGCGTTGTCGAGGGGGAAAGGAGCCGAGATCGGGCGCGCTGAAGCGCCTCCTTGGTGTGCTTGAATTGTCCTCAGGTTGGCACTTTGACGCAAAACACGTACGTGGAATATTTAACGTGGCCGCTGATGGTATCTCTCGCTGGGATCGCGATTCCGTCCTTGTTAATTTGCGTGACGTTCGCCCCGACATTTCATGGCAGGAGCAGGACCTGGGGGGCGCGGGAACATCCCTATGTACTTCGGTGTTGGCCTCGAACTCATGCGAAACGCCATTACGCCCTCGTCTGAACGCACTTATCAGGGGCATTTTGGCGCATGGGTAGACTTTCGGGTACGGTGTGGGATGCCTGAATTTCTCGAGCGTTGCAGAGACCGCATGACCAACGTATGGCATTTGTTCGAGTACGTAGCGTACGCATTTGCGACCAAGAAATTGCGGTCGGCTACTATCGAGAGCCATTTGTCAGCAATCAAGTTTTTCCATCGTATCTCGCGAGGGTTCGAGCTTGACACCACTCATCCCGTGTTGGAAAACGCCCTTAAAGGAGCAGCTCGTTCGCATGCCGACGCCGGCAACCAAGCTACCGTGCGTCGGCCCGTTTCGTGGAAAATGTTGATTGCAGGCGAGAAGCTGATTTCTACGGAGCAGACCGGGGGTCGTGTTTTGTGGCTTGCCCTGTGTGCATCGTTCTGCTTTCTGACTCGCGCGTCCGAAATGTTTGCGGAAACCCAATCACGTGTTCACGAGACTTATTGTTTACGGCGGGCCGATGTAACATTCTTTCGCAGAAAGTTTCAGCTGACTGCGGCGCAGTGGTCGACTGCCGATCGAGTTGAAGTTAGGTTTCGCGGGTCAAAGGGGGACCGATTGCGGAAAGGGGCGGTCTTGACGCGGGTACGTGTGGGTCAGGCGAGGCGTGTGGGCGAGGGTGGTGGGGCTGTCGATCTCATGATCGAATTGATGTCTTGTTACTTGTTCCTTCCCTCGTGGGCCCCCTTGGTTGCGTTTGGCGTTGGTAATGGCAGATGGTCCATGTGGACACAGCAGCAAGCGGCGACAGCCTTGCGGAAAGTGGTTGCGTTGGCGGGAGTGCGTGCGAAGGAGTACGCCCTGCACTCCCTAAGGCTTGGAGGCGCAACGCACTTGTCGGCGGGGGGTGCGACACCAGAGGTGTTGCAGCGTGAAGGACGATGGGCGTCCGATGCGTACAAGGCGTATGTTCGCAGTCACGGAGAGGACGCTAGTTGGGTAGCAGAGGTTATGGCCCAGGAAGGAATTAGTGGTGGGATTCAGCCTGGGCAGGGCACAGAGTGGGGGCAAGTTAACCCACCTCTAGATCTGAATCGGCAGACTTGAAAGTACGAAGAAATGTGTTATCACATGCGTTCCCTATCATATGGCAAGTAAGGGGGGGGGAGTAAGAGGGCATTCGTAAATCGGGTAAACTCCTATATTGTGTTGGAGGCTGGCGGCAAGAGCTAGATGTCGCCAGTTGAGTTGGGAGTTAACTCGAGTATACGGGTGTTAGCGTGGGGTTTGCTGCTGGAGCAGCCCCGGGGGTCTTCCCCTCTCCACCCCCCTTCTCCGGGCGGGGGGTAGCGCATTAATACAATACAACTTCGAAAGCAAAGTGCAAAGCAGAATATTCTCGGAAGGATGAGAGAATGTGAGTTTTGTACGTACGTAAGAAGTTTGGCCAATCAGATGAATCCAGAAATACATGGTAGTATGAATCGTAGCCCGTGATATACACCTGGTCCAGTTCGTAGCGGTGACCTGCACGTGATAGCGCAGTGCAGCAGAGTCAGAGCTACGGGTCCAAGGTGTGATACAGACTAGTTTTGAGTTCCCA